>PISX010001848.1:0-180076 GCA_004024625.1 Mellivora capensis | reverse complement strand
TAAACCACAAAACAAACATTCTTTAGGACAGATCACACGTTAAGCCACAAAACAAAAAATGAATTTAAGAAGACTGGAATCATATCAAGCATCTTTTCCAAGCACAGCATTATAAAATCAGAAATCAATTACAAGAAGAAAAAACTGGAAAAAACACAAACGCATGGAGGCTAAACAACACACTACTAAACAACCAATGGGTCAACAAAGAAATCAAACAGGAAATATACACAGCAAAGGCAGTTCTATGAGGGAAATTTATAATGATTCAGGCCTACCTCAAGAACTGAGAAAAAATCTCAAATAAACAATCTGATCATACAACTAAAGGAATTAGAAAAAGAAGAACAAAGCCCAAAGAAAGTAGAAAAAGAGGAAATAATAAAGATCATGGCGGAAATAAATGAAATAGCGACTTAAAAAAAATAGAAAACATAAAGGAACCCCAGAGGTTGTTCTTTGAAAAGATAAAGAAAATGGATAAACATTTAGCCACACTTATCAAGAAAAAAAAAAGAGCACCCAAATAAATAAAATCAGAAATTAAAGAGAACAATCAACATCACAGGAACACAAGGATTAGAAGAGACTACTATGAAAGATTATATGCCAACAAATTGGGCAACACAGAAGAAATGGATAATTATTAGAAATATATAACCTCCCAAAACGGAATCAGGAAGAAATAGAAAATCTGAACAGACCAATTACCAGCAATGAAATTGAATCAGTAATCAAAAGACTCCCAAGAAACAAAAGTCAGGATGAAAAGGATTCACAGATGAATTCTACCAAACATTTAAAGAAGATTTAATACCTAATCTCTTCAAACCATTCCAAAAAATTGAAGAGGATGGAAAGCTTCCAAATACATTCTGAGGATAGTATTACCTGATATCAAAACCAAAGATGTTAAAAGAAGTAAAAATACAGTCCAATATCCTTTACGAACACAGATTCAAAACTGTTCAACAAAATATTAGCAAACTGCATTTAAACATACATTAAAAGGATCCATTCACCAGGATCCAATGGGATTTATTCTGGGGATGCAAGGATGGTTCAATATCCACAAATCAATCAATACAATACACCACATAAGTAAAATGAAGGATAAAAAACAAATGATCATTTCAATAGATGCAAAAAAAAAGCATTTGACAAAATTCAATATCTGTTCATGATAAAAAAAACTCTCAACAAAGTGGGTTCAGAGGGAACATACACCTCAACATAATAAAGTCCCTATATGAAAAACTCACATCTAACAACATCCTTAATGGCGAAAACCTGAAAGCTGTTCCTCTAAGATCAGGAATAAGAGTGTCCATTTTTACCACTTTTATTCAACATAGTACTGAAAGTCTTGGCCACAGCAATCAGGCAAGAAAAAGGAATGAAAGGCCTTCAAACTGCTAAGGAAGAAGTAAAACAGTCACTGTTTGAAAATGACATAATACTATACATAAAAAACCTTAAAGGCTCCTGTAGTAAACTATCAGAATCAATGAATTCAGTAAAGTTTCAGGATGTAAAATTAATATACAGAAATAAGCTGTATTTCTTCTACATACTAATGATGAAGTAGCAAAAAGAGAAATTAAGACAAAAATCCCATTTACAATCGCACCAAAAAGAATAAAATACCTAAGGATAAGCTTAACCAAGGAGGTGAAAGACGTGTGCTCTGAGAACTATAAAACCCTGATGAAAGAAATTAAAAATGACACAAGCAATTGGAAAGATATTCCATGCTCACAGACTGGAAGAATATCATTAAAATGTTCCTACTACCCAAAGCAATCTATACATTCAACACAATCCCAATCAAAATATCAATAACGTTCTTCACAGAATTAGAACAAAAATCCTAAAATTTCTATGGAACCACAAAAGACCCCAAACAGCCAAAGCAATCTTGACAAACAAGAACAAAGCTAAAGAAACTAGAACTACCCTGTGATCCAGCAGGCCCACTTCTGGGTATTTACCCACACGATATGAAAACACTAACTCCAAAAGTGTTCTATGCCCCCATGTGATTGCAGCATTATTTTTTTAAAAGATTTTATTTATTTATTTGACAGAGATTACAAGTAGTCAGAGAGGCAGGTAGAGAGAGAGGAGGAAGCATTATTTCTTTTTTTTTTTAAATTTATTCATTTGTCAGAGAGAGAGGGAGAGAGAGTGAGAGAGCGAGCACAGGCAGATAGAGTGGCAGGCAGAGGCAGAGGGAGAAGCAGGCTCCCTGCCGAGCAAGGAGCCTGATGTGGGACTCGATCCCAGGATGCTGGGATCATGACCTGAGCCGAAGGCAGCCGCTTAACCAACTGAGCCACCCAGGCGTCCTGGAAGCATTATTTCTAATAGCCAAAATATGGAACCAACCTAAGTGTCCATCAAACGATTGAATGAATAAAGATGATGTGGTATATTCTGGAATATTATTCACTCATAAAAGGAATGAGAGCTTGCCATTTGCGACCCAATAAATGGAACTTGAGGGCATTATTGCATGAGATAAATCAGAGAGAGAAAAATACTATATGATCTCACTTATATTGATTCTAAAACAAATAAAAATCCCAAGCTCATAGATACACAGAATATATTGGTGGTTGCTTGAAGCAGGGGTGGAGGGGTGGGTGAAATGGCTGAAGGAGTTCAAAAGGTACAAGCTTCCCATTATAAAATAAATAAGCCCTGGGGATATAATATACAGCATGGTGACTACAATTAATAATACTGTATTGCGCATTTGAGAGAGAATCAGAGAATACATCTTAAAAGTTATCATAGGGAAAAAATGTGTAACTATGCATAGTGACAGAGGTCGACTAGACTTCTTGTGATCATTTTGAAATATATACAAAAACTGTACATCTGAAACTAATATGGATTTCAATTATACCTCAATTTAAAAATTACAATAAAATCATCATATAAAAAACATAAACAGAAGGGGAAAGAGGCATAGCGACTTGTCCACAACCTCACATGGCTTCTGAAGGCAAGGCTCTAGCTGCTGGGCTCTGGTTTCCTGCCCTCCTGGAGGCCGACCCGCTGTGTACAGTTTCAGAGGCTTATAGGGTGAAGAGCCTCCTGGCTGGGCTCAGGCTTGCTTGTTTCATGTACAGGGTCCATCTCCGCTCCTCCTGCCCCTGACCCCATGTGCCTAGAGCGGAGTGGCCTCAGCAGTGGTCGGGAAAGCCTGCTTCCTCATTTTAATAGGTAGGCAATCTGAGCAAGGCATTTACATTCCCCGAGCCTCTGCCTAGAAAACGGAGGAGACTGCCATTCCTCCCTAATGGGGTGCTGTGAAGAATAAGGTGAAGTAAATCATGGAAAGGGCTTGGCACAGCGCCTGGCTCTTCATGAGGGTTCATTAATGGGTGACCTACTTCCTAAGCCCCCACCACCCCCATCTTTCTGCACATCTCAACCACAGCTGTGCTCCAAGAGTCCCCTGAAGATAAGTCTAGGAGAGCTATCTGGTGTTCCCCAGTCCCAGAAACAGTGACTTGTACCAGGCAATGTCCTAAACTGCCAGCATTTACAAATGAGAAAAGTGAGCCTCAGACAAGTGGGGTGCCTTGCCTGAAGTCAAACAGCTAAAAAGTGGCAGAAGTGGGGGAATCTGCCTCAGACCCAGACAGCTGAGCTCAAGGGTCCAGCCTCCTAAAACTTCGCAGCTGGTACCTTATAAGCAAACACTAGTCAAGCGTTGGCATTAGTGGCAAAAGGCTGGTGCTGGGGCCAAGGACCAGGGAAAGGCAGTGGTTTTATGAAAAAGAACAGGGAAGGGTAGAGTCGGTATTAAAACGTAAGATCATGGAAAGTTTCTTGGAAGTTAAGCATAGGCCGTTGAACAGTTACTCAAATGGATTTGCCCCAGGCACTGCTGGGTGACCGAGCCCACAGCTTGTGGAAATGGGAAGCGTGAGGGCAGGCGGCTCTCATCCCAGGCCAGCTGTGCGGCCACAGATCTGTTTCCCAGGCGGTGGCAGGGCTGTGAGCTGGAGGGCGGCAAGTCCCTTACCTCCTGCAACCTCGGTGTTATGCCTGCTCTTCAGTGGTTCCAACGCTGTCCTTCCCGGCCCTGCCTTCTCTAGGGAGCAAGGATCCCCACCGTTCCCGCAGTCAGGGCTGCCTTGGTGTAATTTATGCATTGGAGAGCGTTACGGTTTATAAAGAAGTAGTTCAGTAACGTCATGAACCTTTCTGTAGTACAGATCATTCCTCCATTTAAAACTGGCTGCAAGGGGACGCCTGGGTGGGCTCAGGTCATGATCCCGGCGTCCTGGGATCGAGTCCCACATCAGGCTCCTTGCTCAGTGGGGAGCCTGCTTCTCCCTCTGCCTCTGCCTGCCACTCTGTCTGCCTGTGCTCGCTCACTCTCTCTCCCTCTTTCTCTGACAAATAAATAAATAAAATCTTTAAAACTGGCTGCAAGGTCTTGAAGTTTTCCTAAAATGAGACATCCCAGGATGTCCGTGCCAACTGAACATCGGCCCAGAAACATAGTTTCATCCTTTGCATCCTTTGCTACTCAATGAGAGTCGCCTGTGGGTGGGTTCCTCCTCTCCTGGAGAACAGAGCAGAACCCTGGAAGCCAGCTAGCCCTTCCGAAGCACGCTCAGCTCTCCACGCATGCGCCGGGAGGGAAGCCCAGAGTCTTTGCAGGTCATCTGCCCCTGAGCTCTGGTGCCGACGCATCAGTATTTTCTAAGGGAAGGGGAACAGACATTTGTGGGACCTGTACTATGTCCTATAGCACTATCTTTGCAGCTTAATGGTCATTTCATTTAATCCTATGAAGCAGTCAGAAGTAGAAATTATTCCCACTTTACAGAGGGGAAACAGACTCGGAGAGGTTAGTAACTTGTAGAAGGTGGTGGAGGAAGGGTTTGAGCACAGATCCATAAGCCTTGGTTTTTCCACTACATCAAGCTGCCTCCCTCTAGGGACTCAAACACACCCTATGTTGCCACTGGGAGTTTTTCATCTCAATTTACCCTAAAGCCAGCAACTACTACAGCTCACACAGACGCACCGACACCTGTGGGCCCACTCATAACCATTTCAACATAGCAGTTACGGGTAGGTATGGCAGCAACTCGTTAGTTGTTCAACAAAGACTATGCACCCTTTCCACCCGAGGGCCCAGTAAGGCCAGATTTCCTGGCCTCCCCTGTGAGATGCAGGCATGCAATGAGATATGAGCTGACCGATACGAAGATCACCTCCAGGCCTGGCCCTAAGCCCTTGCCCATAAAGTCCTCATTCTCTTTCTACATCCCTCTGCTGAATGAAAAGAGATAGTAAGGCTCTTAAAACAGGGGTTCTCATCCTTGGCTACACACTAAAATCACCCAGGAACTTTCCTATCTATCTCCACACCTGGGCTGCCTCCTAGACCAATCAGGTCAGGATGTCAGGACGTGGAACCCAGCCATCAGGATTTGCTAAAGCTCTCCAGGTGATTCCAACATGGTTCTCAACAGGTGTGCCCCATCCAGCAGCATCACTTGGGGACTGATAAGAAAATGCCCATTTCCCGACACTCCCCTCCTCCCCCACCTCCCCCACCCCCCACCCTCCTGCCAGCTGCTGAATCAGGGCCCCAGGGAATTGTGTCTCCAGCTCTCTAGCTGAGAGCCACTGCCCTAGAGGGAGGTAAGCTGCAGGACAGAAAGAGCTTGGGTCCTGAGCTGCATGGAAGGGCCACATAGGAGAGCTGTATCAGAAATACCTGAGCTGGGGAGCCTGAGTGGCTCAGTCATGAAGCATCTGCCTTTGGCTCAGGTCATGATCCCAGGATTCTGGGATCGAGCCCTGCATCAGGCTCCCGGCTCAGCGAGAAAGCCTGTTTCTCCCTCTCCCACTCCCCCTGCTTGTGTTCCCTCTCGCTGTCTCGCTCTCTGTCAAATAAGTAAATAAAATCTTTTTTTAAAAAAGACAGAGAAAGAAATACCCATGTTGGGAGAATGAGAAACGTTTGTTAAGCCATTGGCTCAGTACGTAAGTATCTGGGTGACTGAAGAGAGAATACGGGAGATCCGAAGTTGGGTCTAACCTGTGGTGTGTGAGAGCTAACTCCCACCAGCTCATCTGACTGTTCAATTTTGAGGTCCTTTGCAAGCCAGCTGACTTCACATAGGTAGCTTGAAATTGGCCAAGGTTGGAATATGTACAGCGTGGAAATTATCAAACACTGAAACCAGGGCTTGTTTTCTCAGAGCTGGTTGTTAACCACTAACCAGAACTAAGTATCAGAGAGTGGGAAGGCAGCATGGCACAGTGGTCCAGGACTGTGGTGAACCATCAGAGGAGATGATGCCTCCAACACATGAAACCCCCTAGGCCCTGCCAGCATGCAGGCTTCTCCTGACAACGCCCGTGTTTGCCAAGTCCTTGTATTCAGTGCTTCTGGAAGCTGAGAGAGGACTGGAGGAAGCAAAAGGGGTGAATGGTCAGAACTATCTTACAGGTTAAGAGCAATCCATAGTTTTAAGCAGGGTTTCTCATTCTTAGGACTGCTGACATTTGGGGCTGGATAATTATTTGTTGGGGGGCAGGGAGGGCTGTCCTTTCCATTACAGCACATTTAGCAGCACCCCTGGCCTCTACCCCTTAGATGTCATTAATCACCCCTTCTCTTTCCAGACACTGCCAAATGACCCCTGGGGCCAACACCCCCTCTACACCCCCCAGTGAGAACCACTGATTAAGAACTATTAGAAAGGGGGTGCCTGGGTGGCTCAGTGGGTTAATGCCTCTGCCTTCGGCTCAGGTCATGATCCCGGGGTCCTGGGATCGAGCCCCGCATCGGGCTCTCTGCTCAGCAGGGAGCCTGCTTCCCTTCCTCTCTCTCTGCCTGCCTCTCTGCCTACTTGTCATCTATGTCAAATAAATAAATAAAATCTTTAAAAAAAAAAAAAGAACTATTAGAAAGAAAGACACACCATCTGGGAGCACTGGATCTTGGCCTCCAGTTTCAAGCCCTGCACAATTTAGAAAAAGTGTTCTTGGATTCAATCATCTGCTGGCCTCCAGCAGCTATTAGAGCAAGCTCTCTTCCTTTGCTTCCCATTTCCCTGATCACACCATTTCCCTCTCAGCCATGCCTTTGACTCCAGAGCCTGTACCTCCACCTTCGGCTCCTGGCTTGGGAGTACCTGCTGGGGCTCTCAAAGAACTTCAGGTAAGTCAGCTTCTCTCGGCCTCAGGGACAGTGATCTCTCCCCCAGGATGGTATAGTACAGTGATGGAGAATATCGGTTCTCAGGACAGAAGGTCTGGCTGGATCCTGGGCTCTGCCCTGCTTCAGCTAGTTGACACTGAGCACATCTCTTAATCTCTTAGAGCCTCCATTTCTTTGTTGATTGAATAGGGAAAGTAGGATTTCCGACCTCGCAGAGTTGTGTGAATAAAATGAGATCATGACCAACAAGCCTTGGCTATTATTTTCCATTCAACTGATTTTACAGAGACCAGCCAATGCAGTAGAGCCTGTTCCACATCCTGGGGACAGACCACTGAGCAAAACACAATGCACAGTCCCAGGCCCTGTTACACACATCTGCTGGGGAAGAGGGTGCACGAAGATGCCGCGGAGTCAATGGCAGAAGAGGAGAGCCCTCAGTGCTGCAGAAACCCACAAGAGAAGCCTAACCAAGCCTTGGGCGTTGGAGGGAGGCTCCTGGAGAAAATAAAGGTGGGCACTGAGCAGATCTCGTAGGCCTGCAAATGCCGTGTCCTTCCCTGTTCTCTGGCCCATGCTCCAAGGGAGGCAAGTCTTCTCAGCCTCTCAGATGGAACACCAAAGATTTTCTCTATTTTCTTTTGTCTTTTATTTGCCAGAACCACCTTTCACCGTGTTCTTCTGCACTACGGGTACCATTTTGATGTGCAGCTTTTTATTTGAATGTGTTGTTTCAAGATTTTGTCATGAAAAATCTCTAAGGTACACACAAGTAGAGACAACGTAGTAACGCTCCATGTAGCCATCACCAGGCCTGAACAATTACCCAAATTCCTCAGTTTTGTTCCGTCTAATCTCCCTTCCCCATGCTCACTTTTTTCTTTCAGTATTTTAACACAAATTCCAGACATTGTGTCACTTCACCCAGAAAAATCCAGTACGTGTCTCCAACTTCAAAAAATGACCTTTAAAAATTTCATGACCAGATTCTTTAAACAACAACAACAAACTTCGTTTTTAAGATCCATCCATGTTGCCATGGATACGTCTAATTCATCCCCCCTAAGTGATGCATAGTACCTTGTTAGTGTGCCCAATGTATCTGACCTTTTCTTTCTCAGGGATGGATGGCAGAATTGTGGACAAGTCCCCTCCATGACAGGTAAGGCATCAGGGAACATCGTCACACACATCCCCAGTGGCCTCTGTCAGAATTTCCCTGGGAGCAGAACCGCTGGTCATATACTATACACATTTACATCACTTGACAAGAAGACCAGACTACCTTCCCGGATGGCTGCATCCGTCCACACTCCCACCAGCGGTGTGTTTGGGTTGCCAACAACTGGAGTTACCCAGCTTTCTAACTGTTAACCTAATGGTGTACAACCTCATTTAAATATATAATTCTTTGATGATTAATAAGGACTGGGTATCTTGTCTTGTTTGTTAGCTTTTAGGGTTAATTCGTCTATGAAAATTGCCAATCTTTTGTCTCCTTTTCTGTCGGGGTTGCTCTCTTTTTCCTAACTTGGAGGAATTTCTCGTGTATTCCAGGCCTCAGTCACTTGTCAGTTTGAAACACTGAAAGTGCCTTCTCCCATTCTGCCTTCTAGCGCATGGTTAGAACCCTCTTTCTGATCAGATATGCCCCCTTCCCTCCTGGTTCCAGATCCAGGAGGCCTCCTGCTCAGGATCTTCTATTCATGGGAGTCATGCCCTCCTTGCCAGTGACAGGTCTAAGACCAGAGCTGTGACTGATTCTCCACCAACAGAGAGACAGTAGCCAGAAGGCATCCAGGGAGGATGTCCTCACTCTGCAGAGACACAGGGACAGCCAGACATGGAGCTTCTGCAAATCTTGCTACCAGCCTGAGGCTAAAACCCACCAGGAAGTCTTGGCATCCTTGGTCGCATGGTAGAGCCTGTATCAATGACCCTAGGGCCTGCTCCATCTCTAAACATCCTTTTTAGTGACATAAAAAACACCCTTCTTGTCTAAACTAGGTTGAGCAAGGGTTTCTGATGTTGTAGTAAGAAGGATATGAACATAGATAGCTTCTAAACCAGAGGTTTTCCTTTTTTTTTTTTTTTACTGTCATCACCAGTAAGAATCAATTTTACACATATACCTGAAATAACATGACCTTTATTATGTCTGATGTGCTTGGATAGCCTACTTTAGTGTTCTTTTTTTTTTTTTTTTTTTTAAATGCTGGGTGTGAGCCACTACTAACGGTCATGACCCAGAGTCTGAAAAATGCTGCTCTAGGTCTCAGACCTCGGAACTGAAGCCTTGAAAGAAAAACAAGCTCTAGTCAAGCACGACAGGGGGCAGGGAGGGTGGTGAGGAGAGTTCTCTACAAGGCAAGGGGCCAATCAAATACCTCCCTCCCGCAAAGATGACCAGAGCAAGCCTCTGATAAGCCCTTGCTGATTGGCTGTCCCCTCCCACAGCTCTCCTCTCCCAACAATGCCTTTCTGGAGCCATATTCTGTGACTAGATGAGGCTAGAGCTCTTATCTCACCTCTGCCTGGCCCTAAAGATGCTTGGGCCCCAAAGCCTGCTAATTAGAGATGGCTGGGAGGATTACCAGGGCTCTGGTCTGGCAGCTGTGTCCAGCTCTAAATTCAATAGTCAGTGCCCCAAAGAGTAAGGGCTCACCTTGATAAACCCCCAAGACAAAGCAGGGAGACAGACCGGGCTTGTTCTCAACAGAGCACTCGCTCTGTGAATACAGTTTTTGTTTAAGCCCTGAGGCTGGGAACATTCCATGGCCTGGCGAACTCCCGGTCTTCTCAAGGTCAGTCCTTCCTCAGCATTCCTCTTTGGAAACATCTCCCACGGCTGGCCCTGCTCCTGCCCCCTGGCTTTGGGGGCAGTTATGTAACTCTTAGGAAGACCTAGAAATGCAAGCATCTGGTGTCCTCAATTCCCGGCACTGACAGGCGGCTTCACAGTTTTAGCGGGTGCTGAGAGACTGGCTTCACACACAGGAGAGCACACACGTACACATCCCTGACTCATAACCATATTTCTGCTGCAGAATTTTTGTTAATTAAATCCAACATCTGAAGCCACATAAAGGTGAAAGCCTAGGACGTTTTGTCCCAAGAACTTGTGGGGAAGGGCAAGTGCATTGCTTAGAACAGGTGGGTGGAAAGCATCTGAGGCAGGACTCAAGGAGGCCATACCATAATGTCACTGCTGCTGCACAGCCAAGATCCTCGAACGCCTGGATTTCATTCTGAGGGCCTGGCTGGGCAACAAGTGGCTTGCAGCTGAATTCTCTAAGCAAAGTTGGCTAAGCCCAGTGCTGAGTTCACAAATTCAGCCCACATTTATTACATGTTTGCAGTGAATAAAAGGTTAGTGAAGGGAGCCTGGTTAGGAGGGGGGAGGAGGGGAGAACTTACAAAACGTGCTCTGAAAAACGCTTCATTACGTTCATTCTGAACCTGAAAATTAAGGTTCAGAAAGCATTTTGTTTAAAGCAGAAAATATGGGTAGATCTCTAGACTAGTGTAGCTGTTAAGAGCATACGGTTTAAGAGTCAAGATCAGCCCAGATTCACATTCTGGATCTGCTCCTTTCTCGCTGTGACCTTCAACATGCCTCTCAAACTCTGAGTCTTAGCTTCGCAATATGTAAAGTGGACAGAACACTGAGGTTGGCTGCCTGGATTAAGTGAGATTACAGAGCATTTAGTATTGACAATGCGTGTAAAGAGAAAGGGCTAAACATAGCTGGTACAATGCAACACCTTCACTTGAACTACGAAGAAAGGTCAATCTGCTTCTCTGTAGTACTAGAGAAGGCCCGGCTTACCGAGGAGAGGAGGGTGGTGAGCCAGAAAGGCCCCTGACTTGGCTATTTGCAGGAAGCTGCCTCGCAGTGCCTCACTCACCTGGAGGCTGCACGGCCATCCCGGGCTAGCTGTTAGGGATACTACTAGGAGTGCGCGCGGCACCCGCTCTGCTCAGTCAGAACAAGCTGTACTTGTGCTCCTGGCCTCGGAGTCCGGGTGTGAGAACTGAAGGGCGCAGCACGTGCAAACACCAGGCAGGGCCTAGAGCAGACACGCTGCCCGGGGGTGGGGGGGCCGTCGTGTCCCGGCCGGTTGTGCTGCCTGCCTGGGCCCCGCGGGCCGGCTCCCCTCTGGCTCTCGCTGGCAAAGCCTCCTCCCAGCCCACCTGCACGCTTACAAGCAGCAGACTCTACGGGTGTGTGCTTCCACAGGTGCAGCGCGTAGATCACCGTACTTAAGGAGGAATGGCTACCGCTTCCCAAGTCCTGATGAAAAGCAGGTTCTTTGTGGTTACTTTTCTCACTTAATTCTCACGACGCGGCTAAGAACGCCTCCTCGGGCTGGGGGCCCACTGGGGCCCGCGCACCGTGATAAGCACTTTATCACTGCATAAGCTTACCTCGCTCAGTCCTCACAGGCCCCCGTGGGCCAGGAGCCCATCTTACAGGCGAGGAAGCCACGCTCCTCACGCTCTGAGGATGCTCCCGGCTGCCTCGGGCGGACGCCACCGCGCTATAGGCGCCACGCACGGAGACCGCGGAGTCGGCTCTGCGCTACGGCGGCCGCCGAGGGTCCTGCCGCGGAGCCGGGCACTTCGCGGCGGGTCCTCCCGCTGTGGCGGCGGGAAGCCTCTCTAGGCCTTCGAAGCCATCCCAGCCTCCGGGCCTCAGGGAAAGGCGGGGATATTCCCGGTGCAGGGAGCGGTCTCTGGTCCTAAAGCTAGAGTCCTGCTGGGAACGCAGTCTGGAGAGTTCAGGGCACCTGCATGCACCGTGCTTAAAACTTTACCCAGTGCCTCACTGAGGTCCTACAGAGCCGGCACAAGTTTTGAAAATCCTGAAGACGATGCAATGATTTTAAGAACTACTCTAGTTTTACCACCAAGCATATCACTGTTGTTATTTGCGTATTTTTTGTTTCATTCCTTTTGCATGTATACAGATTTATTTTTACAGAGCTGCGATAAAATGCACATAAAAATGTGAACGCACGGTCATTTTCACCTTTGTAACACAAAAAATTTCTGTCATGTCTTATCATTTTTAATGACAGGGTAGTGTTTCATTGGGCACAAATGCTAGTATTGACCAGAGCATTTTCAAATGTTTAGAATTCACATGGTTCCTATGAAATTGAATGAAAAGAAACTTTATTAAAGTGGAGTGGGAAGGGGCGCCTGGGTGGCTCAGTCCGTTAAGCTGCTGCCTTTGGCTCAGGTCATGAACCCAGAGTCCTGGGATTGGACTCCCTGCTAAGCAGGGAATAGAGAAAGGGAGAGAGAGCTTCTCTCTCTGCCTGCTGCTCCCTCTTCCAGCTTCACCCCTTCCCCTCCTCCCTTCTAACTTCCCCCCTTCCCCTCCCCAACTCCACTTTATCTTTTTTTTTTTTTTCAAGATTTTATTTATTTATTTGCCAGAATGTGAAAGAGAGAGAGCACAAGCAAGGAGAGCTGGTACCATTCAGGTCAATTACAGGAAGGCTTGTCAATTACAAACTCCCACAGAAGAATCCTCTGAGGTAAGAGTCATCCATTACAGGTCCCAACAGGGAAAGGTGTAGGTTGCATCTCTGCCGGAGTTGGACTACCCTGAAACCCAGCCAATGAGAAACTGTCATCACCCTGGACTTGGGCTTTCCTCCAGTGGACTTTGCTTCAAAACAACCCCTCCCAACGTCCTCCTTCTTCTCCATAAAATAACTGATCCTTTCCTTTGTTTGTTGAACTTGCCTATGGTTTTATCATAGCATGCACGTCCTGAATTGCAATTCTCTTATTCCTGAATAAGTTCATTTTTGCTGGTAAAATGATGTTTAAGGTTAACATTCCCAATTTACATCATTATAAATTATTCTGTGATAAACTTTCTTGTGTACAAAGTCCTCTTGGTATTCAGACCAGTTTCTTGAGGTTTAATGCACAGGGGCAGAATTACTAGGTCAAAGGGTGTGAACGTTTGTAAAGGCTTTCTGTATCATTGCCAAATGGCTTTACATGGGAGCTTTTGCGCACTTGGAATGCTACCACTTATATCCCAGGATTTTCTTTCCGGAGAACTTCTGAAATGTACTTCCATTGAGATGTCGTTAACCCTTTTCTGAGAGCATCTACACTTAACCCAGCACCAGAGCTTGAAGTCAAAAAGCCTAATGGTGGGCCTTCAGGCATCCGAAAGCAAGTTAGTCAAGTTCGTTAGGAGTAGGAGAGTTTTTCTGGTGACCTTGAGTGGGTAGCCACCTATCCTTCATATGCCTAAGGCTAATCTTGACTCACAGCCACTGCAGAGAGTTCTGATGAAGGCCAAGGGTCACAAGGCCTATGGGAGACAGGTCACTCTAGGAGAAGTGAAATAATTCACAAATCACACACTACCAATAACCATATCCTTCCTCTTACAGATGACAAGGTAACAAAGAGTAATAACCTGGGATCCTGGGATAATGCCCCCAAACAGCCACCATGTACCCCAGCTGCCAAGGCATATAAATATCGCTGAGCTGACCATGCCTGTGGGTTTCTGGAGTGAGAAATCAAGCCAAAGCCCAGACTAGCTTCTTGTTTGCGCTGTACGAATCTACTCGCTGTCCAGAATCTTCAGACCTATGTCACTACCACTTGTTCTATCCATCATTTCCAGCAGAGCTGGAGGTGATGAGCAGACAAGCCGTCCCTTGGTGGGGAGGGAGCCTAAGGGTCTTGCAGGGATAAGGGTGCAGAAAGGCAACTGAGAAACCTCCCTTCTGAATCAACTCTGCCTGGCTGTGTGAGTCCCTAATATCTTCCTACTCTCCCCATTCTGGGACCCTCCCCTACACCCAAGCCTTGAAGAGTCTCTTCCAGTTCACTGGTAAACATCCTGTTGGGTCCATGGTCAAAGGAGCGAGACTGATACAAAACGAAGGTCAAGCAAAGCTTTATTTCACGCCAAGTATCAAGAACCAAACTGACTGGCCAGGGCCGTCTCTTGCAAAGAGGCGATGCCTCCCTGCCTTACAGACTAACTTATAGAGTAAAGGCCATGTGGTTGAGCCTGGCCACACACAGGTGCCCAACTGAATTACAATTCACCCCATAGTAGCTATTTGAACTAGCCTATCACTCTGGTCAGAATTGGTGCCCAAAAGGCACCCAAAAGGCAGGGCGCACATTCTTGGGTGGTTAGGGAGGTGGTTTCCTGATTGGATGTCTCCACCTGGCTTGACTCATCATTGTATTCTGGGCTCTGTTACCTCCCACTGACCTGACATGTCCTAGTATATGGGCTCTGTTATCAGGGGCTGGTCAGTCATATTTTACTAGTTTCCCAGACTTGTTTCTAAGTAAGTTCCTCGGGGGGGGGGGGGGGGGGGGGGGGGCAGGGTCAATCTAAGTTTACTGCCCAAACAACAAAATGGCTTGCTCTGGCTAAGTAGGCCCTTACACATCCCACACTAGACTCCTCAGTCCAATTGTGGGCGGCATTTTGAAGCATCACCGATTCCCCCCAGAACTAATGCACTTACTCCCCAACTGCTGTGGATAGTCCTAAGCTATCAGTCCCTCTGGGTAGTGAGAGGCCTCATCAAGGTCACACCCCCTTTTCCAGGACATCCAATGACTGGCCAACATAAGTTTAAAAGCTGGTGACCCCCCCAAAAAACAAAAGCTGGTGACCCCGGCTCAAAGATCCCTAGAAGATTAGCTGAGGCCTTTGTTGAGACTGCTTTGCAAACCAACTTCTCTCTCTGCCCAAAACATCTTTCTCACTTCCCTTCCCTTCCAAAGGTGTTGATCCCAAAAGCACTCCAGAATAAGTGTCCTGTGTAGATCTCTACATTTACAGGGGGAATCCGACCTGTGACCTCAATCCCACATGAAATACTGGCTTGCTACTCTCTAGGTCCCTTGGGTAATAAACATTATCAAGCAATAATATGGGGATAAGTCATAACTCAAAATACGCTGATTTATGGCTCTGTGGTTACTTTTGTATCACTTCTCTTTTCTGATTCTCGCAAGACCTGTCTCACTATGACACCTATGTCCAGGTGTCATAGACAGAATAATGGCCCCCAAGGAGGTCTATATCCTAATACCTGGACACTATAACTAAGTGGAATTAAGGCAAAGAGGAATTAAGGTTTTTATTCAGATGATCCAAAAATAGGTAGATTATACTTGACTATCCTAATGGAGTTAATATCATCACAAGGATCCTTAAAAGTGAAGGAGGAGGCAGAGGAAGAGAATCAGAGCAGTGTGACTATGAAAGAGGAACAGAGAAATGTCATATGAAAGCTACTCACTTCTCCCACTGTTTGCTTTGGAAATGGGGCTATAAGCCAAGGAATACAGGTGGCCCCCAGAAACTGGAAAAGGTAAGGAAACAGATTCTGTCCTACAGCCTCCAGGAAGAGCTGGAGCCCCGCCAACACCTTAATTTTAACCCAGAAAGAACCCATGTCAGATTTCTAGCTTACAAAACTACAAAACAATATATTTATATAGTTCTAAGCCATTGAATTTATAGTAATTTGTCAACAGCAGCCATTAAGGAAACTCATACACTAGGCAACTCCCCTTCCTTAATGATCCCGAAGGGTCACTTAAAAGGGAGGGAGCTCTCAATAGGAATGATGACGAGAAAGCCAGTGGTCCAACTTCTCACACAAATGACCCTTGGTCCTAGTTATAGACTAAGTGTGTCCCCCTAGAACTCTTACGTTAAAAGTCTAACTCGCAAAGTTGGGGGTCTTTGGGAGATAATGAGGCTATCAGGGTGGAGGCCTCATGAAGAGGATTAGTGTCCTTTAAAAAGGGACTCCAGAGAGCTCTCTCACCCTCTTTCTGCCATATGAGGATAGAAGTTGGTCCGTGACCCGGAAGGAGATCCTCACCAGATCCCAACCAAGCCGGCCCCTCCATCTAGGTGGATTCATTCTCGACAACTGGATAAATGAATTTTTGTTATTTGTAAGCCACTCCATCTATGGTAACTTGGTTACAGCAGCCTGAATGGACTGAGACAACTCTCTTGTCTCAATGCTGCTAAGGACAAATATTCTGTATATTCTCTCTAATATAATATTTTCTCTATATAATTCTCTATCTATTCTCTATAACCTACTTTTGGAGTGAAATAGTCAGAGGATTTTAGCTGGAGAAGAGGATGTAGGATTTGTCTCTAGCAAGGACTTTCAAGCTTTCTTTTAGCAGAGAAACTTTTTCTTTTTTTCATAGGAAATCACAAGTTTCTAATAGTCAAGGCGGGTTAAAGTCGAGCTGCTCAGATTGAAGCCCAAGGCCTGTGTATCCCGCATCCGAGGGGCTCTAGCACTAAAAATAAAGTTTGAAAATCATGGGCCTCGATCACTAAGCTCCTCGGCTGACAAGCAGCAGGGCAAAAACTAGAACTCCGGTCTCCAGCCTCACCCAGAAGTCTAAGCTGGGAGAGAGAAGGACTGCGGACTCTTCTCAGAACACTTCATGGGGACAGGCTTTCTCTGTTTTCTCTGATCAATGAGATTTGTACAGCATTATAGAACATCTGTGGATTTCCTATAGGAGGCAGATCTACTCCTTTATTTACATGCTTTTATGTCTGTGCTTTATTTTGTTGTTAGGTACTAGGTCTTCCCACCCAGACTTACTCTATAGATGGAACAGGCAGCTTGCTACATGGTGAGATTTGTGCGAAAAAAACAAAACAAAACAAAAAAAAAACACAAAACCACCCCCTAACTCTAACCCCCAGTTTTTAAAAAGAATTTATTTATTTGTTTGTTTGTTTGTTTATTCATTTATTCGACACAGAGAGAGACAGTGAGAGAGGGAACACAAGCAGGGGGAGTGGGAGAAGGAGAAGCAGGCTTCCAGCTGAGCAGGGAGCCCAATGTGGGGCTCGATCCTGGGACCCTGGGATCATGACCTGAGCCAAAGGCAGATGCTTAATGACTGAGCCACCCAGACGTCCCCTCCCTGACTCTAACCTCTTGCCTCATCAACCTGCCAGGATGTCTGACACCCCATCATTGGAGTCACTAAGGCATCACCTCCAGAAGGCTCCCTTTAAAACTCATGCCACATTTCATTGATTCCAGGGGTCACTTAGTCTCATATTTAAACACCCTTTATTTTTTTTCTTTTTATTTTAAGTAGGCTCCATGGCCAACATGGGGCTTGAAATTATAATGCTGAGATCAAGAGTTGCATACTTAACTGACTAAGCCAGCCAGGCACCCCTTTAAACATCTTTAAAATCAGAGTATGACTTTAAATATCTGTATGCTTGCAGTTATGATAGTTGTTTTTTTTTTTAATGGTACGCCAACTAATGGAATGTCTTGCAGTCAATGACATCTTAGAGCTGAAGAAACATGATATGTGATTTGGGAAGATGAGAAAGAAAGAAGCCCATTAGCACCCTTGTCTGAGTCCACAAAGAATGGATAACCTCACAGAGAATCTCAGGGAAGAGAAAGAAAGCAGGGGAGCACCTGGGTGGCTCAGTCAGTTAAGCATCCAACTCCTGATTTCAGCTCTGGTCATGATCTCAGTGTTGTGAGATCAAGCACCGCGTTGGGCTCTGTGGTCAGTGCAGAGTCTGCTAAGATTCTCTCCTCTGCCCTTCCTCCTACTCTCTCTCAAATAAGTAAATAAAATCTTAAGAGAGAGAGAAAAACAGGGAAAGCTCTGTTTCTAAACAGGATTATGTGTGCACATGTGTGTGCAAAGAGTCTCTACTCGCAAGTAGAAGAGGAGAGATCTGAGAAACCAAGAACAATGGACATGGGAGGGGTTCTCTAGGGTTATGTAAAGGTTGTATCCTGTCATAAGAAATAAGGTACATTAAGATCCTAGGTTTCCTAGAGTTTATGTTACAATCACATTCTCAATTTCTGACTCTGTAATTAATCAAGTAAGTATAAATATGTATAGTTTCAAGGCTAAATGTTACTTCTTTATTACACAAACGAATGTACTTATCATTTCTGGGTACTGCCTAAAGACTAGATGACAGCTAATGTCACCCATAAAAAGTAACAATCACTCAACTGGATTTCTGTTTGCTCTTCCAGTTGATTAGGTTAAATGAACTGTTAATTCATTTAACCAGGCTCCTCTGTCTTAATCAAAAGCAAAAGCCCCCCTACAGTTGTCAATGCCAGGATGACATTAAGATTTAAAAAACGAAAATATCCTTTGAAATACAGACATGCTTTCATTACCCAATAATTATGATTAAGACAAGAGTTTGTTATTCAAACAAGTTTGTTTTGGAACAGAAGTGGAGAAACCAAAATTGCAGTTCAGGGAGTTGTTATTTAGTCTTCCCTGCTGCAAAAATTAGCTATCACTTGGTGTCCGGCCAAGGCCGTGAAGTCCCACTTTGCTTGGCTTTCATTATAAATTTGGAGATGTGCCCCTCTGGAAAATAAACTGGCACCAACACGTAATAAAATTCTGTGCAGAAGGGCAAGAGACCTTTAAAAATCTCACAGAAGAAAACAACAGTTTTCTACTAAAAGAGTCATCGTGTTACTCTCTGTAATTCACCAACATGGAGGCCAATGACTGAGACATTTTTGTGTTTGGCAGAAAAGCATGAAGGTCCAAAGAAGAAATATCACTGATGGCTTAACTGAACAGAACATAATGAACTGAAAATCTCCTAGCTTCCGCGACTCCCTCTCCAGTCCTTCCAGCACTCTCGGTGGTGTGCAAACCTGTTCCCAATGTGCTCGGCAGAAGCTGCTGGCATTTAGCAATGTACCAGCTGATCTGAGGGAAGGTACAGAGAGATATGCAGTCCCAGAAGTGACCAGTGAATGTATCCCTAAGTGCACGAATGGGCGGAGGGAGCTGAAAATTCTGTAAACAGTTTCCATCTGTGAAATCAATTTCCTGAGTTGCAGACTGGTTAATGGTGAATTCCTGTATGCTGAGTTTCTGCAGAACTTAGCCCACCCGGTTAGAAAAATGCCATACCATAATTCAGCAGATGTATCTTGAGGGCATGCTACGTGTGAGGCATTGCACTGGGCAGCAGGGAGTATCAAATTGGCATCACAGAAAATCCCGGTCCCCAAGGAGATCACCATCCAGAAATGTCCACAGAAATGGGCAGATTCGGTGGTACTATTACCCAGCCACAAAGGATAATGGGGTGGGTGGGGACCACAGAGGAGGGGCTGATGTGTTCTGATGCCGGACTGGGAGAGGAAAGCAGATGGTGTGGGAACACATCGTGGGTGGAGGGAAGTGCATTTGGTCTAGATCCTGAAGATACCGAAGATGAAGTAGGAATGTAACAGGGAACGATGGAGCAGGGGCACCAGGGCAGAGGAAACAGTATGAACTGATGGATGAAGACCAAAAAATATGGGGGTGTTTGGAAGAAGGGTGAGTTGCTTGAAATTCTAGTGCTGGCAAAAGGGAGACTGAGGCTGAATTGCAATGGGCAGTCCAGTGTTGTCTTGTAGGACCGAGGACTCTGGGTAGCAGTAGAACAAAGGGGTATCTTATCAGGTCATAGCACCTGTTTTTGCCCCTAGTCCCATACTTTAAGGGCCTTGCAAAGGGAGAAGTGAATGCATTTTGTAGCCTGGCTTCCTAGCAGTTAGAGGAATCATTGCCTTGTGCATGGTCTAACCTCATGTTTCAGCCTTGGTCTGCAAAAATTAAGGCTTTGTTGTAATCTACCAATCGCCACGATGAGACTGCTTGGAGTCAGGCTGCACCCTGGGCTGCCACACAATGAGGACAGAGCCCCGCCAACTGAGCAACACCCACTGCAACCTGGGGCTGCAGTCTCAGAGGTAGAACCCCATTCCTCCCTGCGCCAGAATTAAGTTTAAAACATTTTTACCACCCCTAAAGGAAATCCTGCTTCCCTTAGCCATCATCCCTCAGCCCTTCCTACCATCTCAACAACCCTAGGCAACCACTAATCTGCTTTCTATCTGGAAATCTATAGAGATTTGCCTATTCTGGGCGTCTCGTGAAAAGTGGAATCATGCAAGGAGAACTTCTGGGTCTAGTTTCTTTCACTTAGTATGTTTTCAAAGTTCAACCATGCTGTAGCATTATCAATTCTCTATACTTTTTTTTTTTTTTTAGGTAATCCCTAACACCCAACGTGTGGCTTAAACTCACAACCCCAAGATCAAGAGTACCATGCTGTACCAACTGAGCCAGTCAGGTATCCCTCTATTCCATTTTTTATGGCCAAATAATATTCTGTTATAGATGTACCACATTTTATTTATCCACTCATCAGCTCATGGACATTTAGGTTGTTAGCACTTTTTAGCTGTTGTGAATAATGCTGCTCAGGACACTCAGGTACTGGCTTTTGTGTGGACATATGTTTTCAGTGCTCTTGGGTAGATACCAAGGAGTGGATTGTTGTTTCCTACTCATCTCCCTTTCTTCTAGAAACTACATGAATAAATCTCCATTGAATGAATGAATATTTGCTGGACGAATGAATAAAAGCATCTCATTTTCTTAGAAGATTTTTTTGGATTCCTAAAAAACAGACCGACATTAACAACTACTATTGGCAGTTAAGCCTTGTGACAGGGCACCTGGGTGACTCAGTCAGTTAAACGTCTGCCTTCGGCTTGGGTCATGAACCCAAGGTCCTGGGATGCAGTCAGCCTCCCTGCTCAGTGGGGAGTCTGCTTCTCCCTCTGCCCCTCCCCCCTGCTCCTGCTCTCTCTCTCTCTCTCTCTCTCATGCTCTCTTTCTCTCAAATAAAATCTTTAAAACAAAAACAAAAAAATACCTTATCATGTGCCCTTAGTACTCCAGTGAGTATGCTGTCCATACCCAAGAATAGTATCAGTAATATCTTCCATAACAGCTTTCCTGAAACCCTAGAACACAGTCTCCAATTTAGAAATCAGCAGAGACTGCTCCATGAGGTCAAGGTCATCTGATACCTACACCCACAAGCCTAGCCCTACTCAGAACCTCTGTGGCTTGTTTCACAGTTAGCCACTATTTCATGCCTAGATAGTATCTGAGCATTTTATTATTAAAATAGCGTATGTTCAATGTAGAAAAAATTTTTAAAAATCATACAGAAAGAAGTAAAAACCATCCATAAGCCACACCGCCCTGAAGAAACCCCTAGAAAATGTTGGTTCAGACTCTGTTATTTTTCTATTTATGTTTCTTTTTTTCAAAATTGTCATCATAATGCTTGTGCTATTTTACAACCTACTTAACATATGAATATATCTTAATTTTTTTGCAATTTTCAATGGCTGTATCACATTCTATCACATGGACTTAATGTATTTTACTTAAATACTTAATGTATTTACTTACCGATTGTTCCTTCCCACTGATTGCTTTCAGTTTTCAAACTCATAAATCATGTCATGATAATATTATACAGCAATATTTTTGAAGCCTTCTGAATATTTTCTTAGGGCACATTTTTAGAAACGAGATTGTAGGATCAAAAATGGTGGACCTTTTTAAAGCTTCTTAAACTTAGTGCCTATTGCCCCTCCAAAGGGTTGTAGCAACTTACATCCTCCTGGAATTGCCAACAACAATTTGTAATAAACCTTACTGCTGACTGGAAATTTCAAAATACAAAGAGAAGGGGCACCCTGGTGGCTCAGTTGGTTACACGTCTGACTATTGATTTCGACTCAGGTTATGACATCAGGGTCCTGGGACTGAGCCCATTGCAGGGCTCTACACTCAGTTGGAGTCTGCTTGGGATTCTCTCTCCCTCTCCTTCTGCCCCTCCCCCTACTCTTGCAAGCACACACACTCTCTCTCTTTAAGTAAATATATTTAAAAGTCTTTTAAAAATATATGAAGGGAACACAAGGACTTCATCAAAAAGGAAAGCATGGAAAACTAATAAAACTGGTAGATTTCTGGGCAGAACAGGGGCATATGCATTCACAAAAGTACCTTTATTCATCAAGAAAATACCATTCTGCCACTTCCCATCCCCTGTGTCCTCTGCTTCAAAGGGAAGAGAAGTAAATATGGGTTTTGGAAGAGCTCCTTCCAAAGCCATCACAAAAGCAGCTATCCTTCGTGGTACAGTGGAGCAAGGGGGACCCTTGGTGTCAGAGATCTCAAAGCCCAGCTGGCCTGCCAGTCCCACGGAGATGCACTGAGTCAGGTGCCTTCTCTGGACCTGAGTCTCCCTATTTGAAACCAACAAGAATCTTAGGACCTACCCCATGGGGTTCACATGAGCATCACACAAGATCAAGTATGTCACTGTACTTTGTGAACAGTCAAGTGCTGACCTTGTGGCGAAGACCGAGCACTGAAGGAGTAAGTACTGTTCTCCTCAGTGGAAGGTGTCTTTCCCTGGAGATTCCAGAAGAGTAGAGCACTGCAGTCATTCCCTTCCATTCCCACAGGATCTAAGAACACAGGAGCCGCCCATTGGTACATTCTTTCAACGCTGGGGAGACTGCATAAGAACGGATTTCTTTGAGTTGCGGAAGGAGAAATGAAAGGTCTTTTCCTTTTTAAATTTGGACCCCTAGGGTTTTGCTCTAGACAGGGCCACCTCAAGGCTTTTCTTGGTCCTTCCCGTCATGGGAATTTAACTGCTCTACATTCATAGTTAGCTTAATTGGCTCCGTTGCTAGAGGATCTGCTCCTGCCATTCTCCTTTGCATTCGTGGCAGGCCTCGGAGGAGAAGCTGGAAATAATAATGTCCCAAGGTGAAATGAGGCGACATGCCAGAAATAGCTTGGAAGGGTATAAAGTGCAAATGCAAAGGTAAGGTCTAACCCTCACTTGGCCGTGATCTCATCAGAGCCAGGAAGGCTTCAGTGCAAATTAAGTATGGTATTGAGTCCTGGCTTTGTCCCCTCCTAATGTGTGACCTTGAGCATATTATTGAATCCTTTCCAGCCTCATTTTCTCCTCCTCACAGCACCTTGACTATTGGAGATTGTCCTCTTTATCATGTGTTTGTTGTCAGCTTCTCTCTACTAGAATATAAACGTGGGAACAGAGCTATACTCAGTCTTGTTCACTGCTAATGGTGAAGGGTGCCCGCCTCCACAAGTCTTTGACGAATGAAAGTGAGTGATTCTCGCATTCCCTTGGGACACCATGTCTCAGGATTCTGCTTTGTCCCTTGAACCACATCAGAGGCAGCTCAATTCCTGAAACAAGTGTGACAAATCAGGGATGTCAGTGGCAAGACGACGGGAAAGGAGGAGGTACCCGTGGAAAAAGAATTCACCTACGTGAGTATAACAACATCTTCCTTTAGGAAATGACCTCCACACAGTGTATTTTCAAAAGGGGAACTGTCGAAGAGACTGTGAGTCTAGCATGTTCTGAGTCCCAATAGGCAGTAATTGCTCCTAAAGGGGACCATTAATTTGATTAGAAAACACTCCTTGCCTTCTAAGTACATATACTCAATAAAAATAATTTTCTCACCCCTAATAAGAAAGGAAGGAAGGAAGGGAAGGAAGGGGAGGGAACGGGAGGGAAGGGGGAGGGAAGGGAAGGGAAGGGAAAAGAAGGGAATGGGAGAGGGAAAGAGAGAGAGAGGGAGAGAAAGAAGGAAGAAAAAGAGAAAAGAAAAGAAAGGTTATCGGCTAACTCAAAGCCAGAAATCACATTGTGGCTCAGTACAGGACAAGGCATTCTCCTTCCCAGGATAGGATTTCCTTCTACATGCCTTCCTTCCTCTCCTACCTGGGCCCGCAGCCTCACCCATACCTCCAGGAGAAGGCAGCCAGCTGTGACAGGATGAGGCATAGAGGAGCCAGCCTCTCCCAATAGAAAAGTTGGGAGCTGCAGGTGCTAAGACCAGTTTGGGTTCTGCCACCCCGCTGGGTCTCCCACAGTAACTGGGAGCTAAAAGAAATAAACACATCCCCCGAGACGCATGTTGAATGCATCATAGAGGAGAAGCAGTCTTAAATGAATGAATGAATGTGTCCTGTGGGCCATCCAGGTGCCAAGTACTGTGGGAAGCACTGTCACCTATTTCTCCTCCATCATTGTGGAGATGGAATGATCACTTTTGTTCAAGGTGAGGACACTGAGGCAGTTTGCCAAAGAACCAACCCAGTTCTCAAATTACGCTGCAGAGCTAACAGATGGCTCCTAAAAACTCAGTCTGTGACTTTACATACGAGGAGTTCATAAGTAATTTAAAATAATTTTCTTTAAAAAGTGCAGTTGAGGGGCACCTGGGTGGCTCAGTGGGTTGAGCCGCTGCCTTCGGCTCAGGTCATGATCTCGGGGTCCTGGGATCAAGCCCCGCATCAGGCTCTCTGCTCGGCGGGGAGCCTGCTTCCCTCTCTCTCTCTCTGCCTGCCTCTCTGTCTACTGTGATCTCTCTCTGTCAAATAAATAAATAAATTTTTTTTTTAAAAAGTGCAGTTGATGGATTTTAGCAGGATGATCCTGATCTAGAGAGGGTCTCTGACACTGCCCGCTTGGCCCTAAGCCAACCAGCATCTGCAGTGAAGACTTAGGGCATGTGCCGTGGGATCTGGAGTAAGAAAACTCCAGAGAGGTAGTTCTCCTAAATGAAAGAATCAGGATCCAGGTGATCTTAAAGATTTAAATGAGGAGCTAGACCTAAAATGAGGTACTTCTCCCAATTTATGCAATTTTAAAAACTTGAGTCGATTCATTTAAAGACTTGTCAGATTCATAAAGCTACCTTCATAGGGAGGGAGGGAGAGAACTTGTTCAGTAGTGATTCCTGTAGTTAATTGGCTGTGCAATGGCACTTACTCTATTGTAGTCTAATTACTGAGGAGGGGGAGGAGCAGGAAATGGCCATGTTCAAAGTGAATGAACCTTGCCTTACAGCAGAGCCTAGGCCAGCAGTCCAAACTACCACAGAGCTCTCACTTACTAGGTGCCCAGAGGAAATTATAGAAGTTTTATGGGGATAATTACTGTTCTTACTGCCGATAGTAATTGTTCGTGAGGATGAGATGAAATGATAAAGAATTTAATTATGTTCAGTACATAATAAGCACGTAGTGAATATTAGCCATTTATGAGTACTTCCAATTTTTCTGTATTACAGATTTCTGTGATGTACATTTTCACTTATATGACATGTTTTCCTATTCAGGTGTATTTTCTTTAGCTAGATTCCCAAAAGTGAAGTTCTCAAATCAAAGATATCTTGGATCTTCTTTATCTAGTTCTCTTCATACTTCATACGTATTGCCAAATGATGTTCCTAAAGAATTGTAACAATACCTCCATGACCAGCCACAAGGAAACCAGATTTCAGTATCACTACTAGTGCTGGGGATTATTGGTTTTTGGTGGTTTTTTTTTTTAAATAATTAAATTGACTTTTAGAGTGGATGCTTCTACAAATATCCATCCAGAGAACAAGTGATCTGGGTTTGGCTGTGAACAGGGCGGGTTAAGCAATGGAACTGGAATGAACCCAAAGGCAGAAAAAGGCCTCTAAGGTGAAGGAAGGCAGAGATAAGGAAACCAACAGAGGCAAGAATGTTTCCAGTTGCTCATGGCTGAAAGGAATGGGGCTGCAAGATGTACATTGACCCTCCAGGAATGCTGCAGATAAGCACAGATAAGACAAGAAATCCCTGAGGCCTGAGTATCTGGTGCTAGTGGAACAGAGGAAGGACAGATGACAGGTGGGAAAGGTCCATTGGCAGCCCAGCCCATGGAAACTGGCAATCAGTGCATGTAAGAGTGATGAAGGGTCCCCAAGCACACCTTCCCATGGGGTAATTAGGAAAAGAAATCTGTTGGGATTTCCTTATAAGGAAGCACTCTTTCAGGACTGGAGAGATGAGTGTTGTACACTGTGCAAGACAGAAAGCAAGACACTGAAATTCCTAAGTGTGTGGGTCCCAAGAAATTCTATACCTCGTGCACTCTTTGGGAGAACGGTGATCTGTAAGCATCTGTGCTTGGCCAGAACAGAAAACACAGGTCTCGCAGAGCTCCTTTTGGAAGTCTGTGGGCCTCGCCCATCATTTCTAATCCAGACACTGAGACATAGACGCATATGCAGGTTCATTCCTGGCAGAATTGTGCAAGCTATTTGAAGTTCAAAATTTAGAAGGCCCAGGAATCGTGTGTGTGTGTGTGTTGGGGTGGGTTGGTGGGTTAAATGCCAGTCCTAGGCCATCCCCCACAGGTTGTGTTTGGGTAGGTCTGAGAGGGAGTCCAGAGAGCTGTCCTTTGAACAAATGTTCCTCATCAGGAGGTGACCACTTCTGCTGCAAGTTGTCAATGGGCTACACTTTGAGAGCCATCTCTGTCTGTGGCTGGGTGGTTGGTCTCTGTGAGTTCTCCGAATAGGCTGGTGAGCCTAAAACCTGGGTTTGACACTCACACAATCCAGGCACAGAGCTCCCAGGGTGGGGACGTGGCCATTTCCAAAGAGTCAGGGCCATGGTGATTCAAAGAGGCCATGTCTCTGGCTGGCCCTAAGAATGTAGCTTGCAGACTTTCAGCTACAGGGAGCATAATTACCCAAAGATCCCAGCTACTGCGTTTGAACTCCACGGCTGTGTGTGCACCAAGCCCCCCTTCTCCAGGCTGCTCCCAGGCAGTGACTAAACACAGCAGGAATACTAAGGCAGCCCCAGTCCTGGGAAACACAGACTTCTCTGACAGCTGACTGGTCAGAGGACCCCCTGGCGGCCTTACTGAGCCCTCCTTAGACTCTGAGACGTCTAGGATGCTTCTCCCTCGTCTTCATTTGAGTCAGGGATGAGAAGAGTCTGTTAGCTCTCCAGCCTTATATGACTCACTGTCCACTTTAATCATATAGGTATTTCTCCTAGTACAATGCTGGCAGTGTAGCCTATCCTGCCATCTGCTTCTAACACATCTTGCACTAACACAATGGCCCAAAATATTTCCCCTGAAATATCGGCCCTGTGGATACTAGCAGGTCCGAAGACAGGCCATGTTTGCAGAAGGCTTGCGTGGCTTGACCTGTATAAAGGAGGCCCACAGCATGTTGGACTGTGCCATTTTATCATCTGGCCCTGAGCCCTTGAGCTGGGAGGGTCCACGAGGGATCGGAGAGCTCTGGTGACAGTGTCCCGGGGGTTCCATATTCCTGGGACAACCCCTAAATAATGAGAGGGCTCATATCACCTGGATGGACAACCTCAGACCCTCAGAAAAAGACACGACTTTCCCCAATCCACAGAAGGAGATATGGGAAGATAAAGGCTGAGCTTGGCCCGTCTACCACCTTCCTTCCCCAGCCTCCATGTGCCAGGTAACTGGGCCCCAGGGACAGCTGGGCATTGGAGGCCCACAATCTCCACAGGCTCCTTCTCGAGCACTCCACACGATAATACAGACAACGGACGCTCTCACGACATGAAAGCAACTTTAGGAAGCTGTTCCCTCTGCGCGTGACAGGCAATCCTGTGTGTTTACAGAATCAATGCCAGCCCCTGGCCCTGACAGCTTTCCAGCAAGGCCCCAGCAGTGGGAAGACCTCAAAGGGCTTGGGGGAGGAGAGGGGAGGGAAGAGACATGGCTGCCCCCCAGAGCATGGGCTTCCTCAAGGAGAGGGGACTGCAGGAGAGGTGAGAAGGAGGTGTAGGCTCCAGGGGAACGAGGCAAGGAGCTGGGGTGGACACATGGGACTCTTGGGCTGGGTTTTAAGTCTTGGGGATTGTACTCTGCTCTGAAAGAGAAATCACACTTGGTGAATGGTTTAGAAATCACCTCCCCCTACACACACATACCCGGGCACACATTGCAACCCCCTTCAGGTTTCTGGCACTGAGTGACAATATGGTAAAAAATGGCAAGGCGGCCAGGAGGGGTGGGGGGCCCACGGCCAACCCTGGGCTCCCTCAGCCCCACAGGAAACAGCCCTTCCCTCCCCAGCACTGTGTTCAGAGCCAACACCATGAGCAGAGTCAGGGAGGGCTTTGGCCTGTTACAGAGCAGGAAGCGGCTTCCAGGAGTACAGCTCAGGAGGGACACCCACGTGAGAGGAAAAGTCACTTCCAGAGAGACAGGTCATCCTTTTAAAATCTAAGTCCCGGAGAGTCCCACCTTCTTGGCCCAAGTCCCTCAGAGGGCTCCCACATCACTCAGACGAAAAGCAGAGGTCTTTTTAGCGGCCCTCAAGGCTGTGATGGGTTAAATGGTGTTCCTCAAAAAGGATATATTGAAGTCCTAACCCCCACCCAGTACCTCAGAACATGGCTTTATTTGGAGACTGGGTCTCCACAGAGGCCATTTGGTTAAAATGAGGTCATGAGGCTAGGCCCTAATAAAAAGGGGGAGTTTGGACAGACGCATGAGCAGTGAGAATGGCCTGCAAAGACAGAGGAAGCTGAGGACCTGCGGGAGCCAGGAGAGGGGCCTGGAACGGGCTTCCCTAGTGCCTTCAGAGGGAGCATGACACTGCCACCACCTTGATCTTGAACTTCTAGCCTCCAGGACTCAACCTGTTCCTATCATTGAAGCCACTGGCTCCTGGCCCTTTGTTTAGGCAGCCCCAGCAACCCAAGACAAAGACCCCTCAGGCCTGGTCCCCTCACCTCATGTATCGTTCTCCCCCCACACCCCAGCCACCCCTTCCCTTCCACAGATTCACCAGCCACCCCTCCCCCTCTGGGACTAGGCTGAGCTCTTCTCTCGGTCTGGAATGTTCTTTCCCTGGGGATCTGCCAGTCTCCCTTTCTCAGCTCTCTCCAGTCTCTCAGTGTCGCCCTCCCACCCTCCCGATGTGGCTTTTCTTGGACACCTTGTTAAAGACCAAAAGCTTCCCCTGGCTCACACCTTCTGATTCCTCTTAATCTGCTCTGTGCCGCCCCCCCCCCCCCATAGCTCTTACCACCTTCTACCGTACTGTGGGATCTCCTTACTTATTAGCTTTGTTGCTTCTTGTCTTGTCTGTCCCCCTCCGTGAGAAGTTGCATTCTATGAGGGCAAGGATTTTTTGTCTCTTTTGTTCCCCGATTCTCCCTAAGTGTCTGGCCCAGTACCCAGCCCAGAGAAGTCATCCATAATTATATACACACAAATAAAATGACCTTGACCGGCTAATGAACAGTGGGTGGGTGTGTTTCTAGGCTTCCTAATAGGTCCGCCCCATGCTAAGCAATGCCTGGCGCGTGGAGTGCTTGCCACATCACCTGGCATAAGAACTACAATCCTCATTTTACAGAAATGAGTAAAGTCACACTCATGGAGGTTAAGAACCTCGTCTGCGCTACTATAACCCAGGCTTTCCGACTCTGATGCCACACCGGCTCCTTGCTGGGTGCTGGCAGGGACTCCATCCAGAAGAGAGCGTCCCTTGCCCGGTTTCCTAGGGATCCAGCCCCTGTGGCCAGAGCAGCTGCCGCCCGACCGCCCGAGCGAAGTGTTTTTCCAGCGACCCTCCGCCACAGCTGGCCACCACCCAGCTGGGCATCTCTTGGGCTTGGCTCCCTGGTGATCAGCTGGGTCCAGATCACCCTGGATCTGCCACTCACACATGTGCCGGGGAGGGCAAGAGAAAGGGACACCAAGAGAGAGGGCAGTAAATGAGGGCAGGGAGACGCAGGCTATTGAAATTCTAGACTTGCCTGGAGCCAAGTGGGCCGGGAGGCTGGTGCTGCTGGCTGGGGCTCATCAGGCACCCAGTGGGCAGAGATCCCATTGCCCAGCTCTCCTGGGGCGGGGGTGGAAGGGCAGACTGGAGCTCTGTAGTCGTATTGTGGTGGCGAAGGAGGAAACAAGAGCAGCTGATCGGGCCTGGATCGGGGTGCCCACGTGCGCACAGACAGGCCTTTGTGTCCCGGGCCCAGACAACAGGCCGCATTCTTCCCCCACCTCAGTGACGTCCTTGACGGCCTTCACGGACACGTCCCCAGTGCACATTTTCAAAGCATTAATCAGCTACGGATCAGATGACACGGCATTCCCTCTGTTGCCCCCTCTGCCCAAGCTGTGCCTTCCGTTTGCCGGCTCTGAGCTCGGAGTGGGTGGCTGACCCCTGCCCCGCCCTTACGGTGCCCACGGTGCCCCCCGCCCCCTGCCCAGACAGAAGTGTCATAATCTTGCCCGGGGGCTGGGGAAGTAGGGGAGCAGAAGTCTCAGGACAGAGGAGGTAGACGGGGGAGAGCAGGCTCAGCTCACGTGTTTTCCCAGACAGGTGTTAGAATCAGGGATGGAGCCATCAGGAGGACCCAGGGCTCCTGCCCCCAGAGCTGTGACCTTTCTGGTAGGTAAGCTAAGCTGTCCCAGGGATCCGGCTGTGCCAGGGCCTGGACCACCTCCCAGAGAAGCCTAAAAGGGTAGAGTTCTTCCTGAAGATAGACTTCGCTCCCATGAGGTTGACTCACTGCCCTGCCTGACTACCTTCCAGAACAAATGGGTTCACTTGGCCCAGCCAGGGCAGGACTGTACAGAAAGTACCCGAGGACGCCGCTTGTCCTGCCCAACCACACCGTGGGACACTGAGGCATCAGTGCCAAGTGAGGAGCCAGTCTCTCTGGATGTAGAATGCATCCCTCAAATATTAATAGGATTGTTGCTATGGACTGTTTGTGCCCCTTCCCCATTCTTATGCTGAAGCCCTAATTCCCAATGTCATGGTTTGGGAGGTAGGGCCTGTGGGAGGTGATTAGGTTTAGACTAGGTAATGAGTGGAGTTCCCACAATGGGAACTTCTTATAAGAAGAGGAGACCGGAGAGTGCTCCCAGAAGGAGTGCTCTCTCTGTCCACCCTACTAGAGCTAGAAGGCGGCCATCCTGCAGGAAGGCAGGAAGACACCTCACCAGACCCTGAATCCCTGGGCATCTTGATCTCAGACTTCAGCCTCCAGAACCAAGACAAAGACACTTCTGATGTTTAAACCCAAGCCTGGGGTCTCTGACTATAGTATCCCAAGTAGACTAAGATAGCCACCTCCCCTGGTTCCTCTAGGCCAGGCTTTCCAAGGTGGAACGCCTGGGCTCTCCTCCCAGGTGTGGCAAGTTCAGACTACAAGGTTTGGAAAAGGAAGTACCTCACCCTTGGTGCTTTCACTGAGAAATGGGGCTTACAAACTCTGCCCTTCGCCCCTCACAGACCACTAGGAGGACCAGATAAAACAATGTATGTGAAATACGTTGGCCACCACTATTACTACTGCCGCTGTTACTACTACTACTACTACTACTACTACCACTATTACCACTGTGGTTACTATTACTACTATGGTTACTACTGCTCCTGTTATTCCTACTGCTATTACTACTACCACCATTACCGCTATTGCTACTGTTACTACAACTACTATCACTACTGCCACTGTTATTACTACTATTATTACTACTACCATTACCACTATGGCTACTGTTACTACCATGGTTACTACTGCTGCTTTTACCCCTACTCTTTCTTCTTCATCATCATCATCTTCTTCCTCTACTATGACTACTATTTCTGCCTCTACTACTTCTATTTCCACAACTACTTCTATGACTAAATATTTAACAGTTGTCGAGTACCAAGCAGCTACTTAACATGTCAGACATTGTCTGCCTTCTTTCTTTTTTTTTAAGATTTTATTTATTTATTTGACAGACAGAGATCACAAGTAGGCAGAGAGGCAGGCAGAGAGAGAGGAGGAAGCAGACTCCCCGCCGAGCAGAGAGCCCGATGCGGGGCTCGATCCCAGGACCCTGAGATCATGACCTGAGCCGAAGGCAGAGGCTTTAACCCACTGAGCCACCCAGGCGCCCCAGTCTGCCGCCTTATACCTGCAAATATCAAGGACTTCAAGTATATCCAAGTCTATTCACTTTCAAGTAGCAAAGTCCTTTACACTTGAAAATATCTAAAAGCATAAAGCTAATGTTCAGTTATATGTTTTTATTTTAATGGATCACCACAGTGTTTACACACATTTTTAAATAGCTACACAACTCTGTTCAAAGCCTACAGTTTATTTTCTACAGAAAATGCTTGGCATCCTTCTAGATTTCTAGGCCTCCTACAGTAAGCCTAGATTCTCTCCATTTCAGCCTCAAAATAACTCTGTGATGTGGGTAGTAGTCCCACTTTACAAATAAAATAATGAGGATCAGCATAATCACACACCTAATAAATGGTGGAGCCAAGAAAAAATACCCGCTTGTCTGACTCCACATTTTGTGTTCTTCCCATTGGGCTACACTGAACACCTTTCAAACTAATAGACTCAAGCGAATCTAAAAGTGTTGTATCCAACCAAACTTACCCAAACTCTGAAAAAAACAAATAAGCTGTATATGTTACTAACAATTTTTCTTGATTATATTTTTTTGATTATACATTTAAGATGCCTCTCTTTGGTGGATAGGTGTATGAATTTTGATACATATATAGATTCATGTAACCACCACTATGAGCAGAGTATTGAACGTCCCATCATCCAAAAAATCTCCTTTGTACTTTGCCTCACCTTCTCCTAACCCCTGAGAGTTACGGAGCTGTTCTCCATCTCCATACCTTTGTCTTTTCAAGAATGTCCTATAAATGGAATGAGACAGTATGTAAAGTTGTTTTACATTAAATTTTTAAATCTTGAGATAAATGTGGATTCATGCAGTGGTAAAGAATAATAGAGATCCTGTGTATCCCTTTTCCACTTTCCATTAGTGGGAAGAGCTTGTAAAACCATAGTACAATACCACAGCCAGAATACTGACATGAGAGAGTCAAGCTATAGATATTTCCAAAGCCACAACAATCTCTCCCTATTGCCCTTCCCACCCTTTCTTGCCCCTTATAGCCACACCCACTTACTTCCCTCCTACCCTATCCTACCTGTGACAACAACTGATGTGTTCTCTGTTTCTACAGTTTTGTCATTTGAACGGTGTTATATTATATTAAAGAAATCTAATGGTGGGTGGTGTTGAACAAACTTTCATATGCTTATTTGCCATCTCTATGTCTTCTCCAGCAAAATGTTTATTCGTGTTTTCTGCTTATGGTCTCATTCGATTGCTTTTGTTTTCAATGTTGAGTTTTGAGAGTTCTTTATACATTCCAGATACTAATTCTTTGTTGGATATTTAGTTAGCAAAGATCCCCCACCCCATTCTATACTTGTCTTTTTATCTTCTCAACAGGGGCAAAGCAAACATTTTAAATTGTTATTGAGTTCTGTTTAACAAGTTTTCCCATTCATGGGTTATGCTTTTGCTGTCAAGTCTAAGAACCCTTTGCCTACTTGTAGACCTTAAGGATTTTCTATTTTTTGTGTGTCAAAGTTCTATAATTTTATGTTTTACATTTAAGTCCATGATCCATTTTGAGTTAATTTTCTCATAAGGTGTGAGACTTACATTGAGGATCATTTTTTCTTTTCTTTTTCCTTTTTTTTTTTGCCTACAGATGTCTGTTTGTACCAGAATCATTTGTTAAAAACATATTTACCTTCTCCATTGAACTGTTCTTGCAGGTACCCATGAAATGTCCAGACTAGGCAAATTTACTGAAACAAAATATAGATTAGTGACTGATGTAGTACTAGTGGGGGGAGGTAAGGAGAATGGAAGAAATATGGGGGTGACTGGTAAAGGATATAGGGGTTTTTTTGGAAATGATGAGTGGTCTAAAATTGATTGTGGTGATGATAGCACAACATTGAGTATATACTAAAAACCATTCAATTTTACATTTTAAGTAAGCTGTGTAGTGTATTAACTATGTCCCAATAAATCTCTTACCCCCAAATAAGCTGGACATATTTGTTTGGGTCAATTTCTGGATTCTCTATTCTCCATTTATCTATGTGTATATTCCCTAATTAATACCACATAGTCTTGTGAAGTGTAAGTATATAATATATCCTGAAGTTGGGCAAATGTATTCCTCCCACCTTATCCTTCTTTTCAAAATTGTTTTAGCTAGTCTAGTTTCTTTGCCTTTCTACATAGATTTTATTTATTTTTATTTTTATTATTTTTAAAGATTTTATTCATTTATTTGACATAGAGAGAGAGGTCATAAGTGGGCAGAGAGGCAGACAGAGAGAGAGAGGGAAGCAGGGTCCCCGCTGAGCAGAGAGCCCAATGTGGGGCTCGATTCCAGGACCCTGAGATCATGACCCGAGCCGAAGGCAGAGGCTTAACCCACTGAGCCACCCAGGTGCCCCTCTACATAGATTTTAAAGTAATCCTGTCTATATGTACAAAATAAATCTTATAGGGATTTTGATAGGATTTTGATTTGTTTATATATATTTATAAAATATATAAATTATATATATCAATTTAGGGAGAACTGACATCATTACTGTATTGAATTTTCCAATTTATGACTTGGTATGTTTCTCCATTTATTTAGATCATACTTGGTTTCTCTCACTAACATCATGTGGTTTTCCAAATATGAGTCCAGTACACCTTTTTTTTTTAAGATTTTATTTATTTATTTGACAGAAAGAGATCACAAGTAGGCAGAGAGGCAGGCAGAGAGAGAGGAGGAAGCAGGCTCCCTGCTGAGCAGAGAGCCTGACGCAGGGCTCGATCCCAGGACCCTAAGATCATGACCTGAGATGAAGGCAGAGGCTTTAATCCCCTGAGCCACCCAGGCGCCCCGTCCAGTACACCTTTTGTTAAATTTTGTTTGATTCTGTTTTTGATGGTATTGTTGACTTTTATATACCTGCTGATTTTGCATCTAGTTGTTCTATCAATTCTTGAGAGAAGGGTATTAGAATCCTCAATTGTAATTGTGGATTTGTTCATTTCTGCTTTCGATTCTATCAATTTTTGCTTCACATACTTTATAGCTAGGTTGTTAGGTGTATATTATATTTAGGATTTCTTTGTCTTGTTAGTGGATTGACTCTCTTCTCATGACGCAATGTGCCTCTCTGCTTCCGCTTTGTTTTTATGCATACTTGCATGACAATTACTTTCTCTCCATTTGGTTTTTAGTCTGCTTATATTGTTATACTTGAAGTGGGTTTCTTGTAGAGAGCACGTAATTGGCTTTTTTCTTCACTTCACTCTGTCCAAGTCTTTTAAGTGATGTATTCAATCCATCTACATTTAATGTAATTATTTTTTGACTATTTTTAAAATTGAAGTATAATTAACATACAATGTTATGTTAGTTTCACACATACAACATATTGATTCAACAATTCTATACATCACTCTATACCACAATAAGTGTAGTCACCATCTGTTACCATACAACAATATTACAATATTGTTGACAATGTTCCCTATGCTGTACTTTTCATCTCCATGCCTTATTTATTTTATAACTAGAAATTAGTAGCTCTTAATACCCTTTCTCTATTTTACCCATCCCCCACTCCAGCAACCACCAGTTTGTTCTCTGTATTTAAGAGTCTGGGCTTTGGAGAGTTTAATTTGTTTGTTTGTTTTGCTTTTTAGATTCCACATTTAAGTAAAATCATATGGTATTTGTCTTTGTCTGACATTTTCACTTGGCATAATACCCTCTAGCTTCATCCATGTTGTTGTAAATGGCAAGATCTCATTGTTTTTAATAGCTGTTTTAATATTCCCGTGTGTGTGTGTGTGTGTGTGTGTGTTTTAATATTCCCGTGTGTGTGTGTGTGTGTGTGTGTGTGTGTGACATCTTCTTTACTCATTCATCCATCAGTGGAGACTTGGGTTGCTTTCATATCTTGGCTATTGTAAATAATGTTGCAATAAACATAGGGATGCGTGTATCTTTTTAAATTAGTGATTTCATTTTCTTTGGGTAAATACCCAGTAGTGGAATTACTGGATCATATGGTATTTCTATTTTTAATTTTTTGAGGAACCTCCATATTGCTTTCCACAAGGGTTGAACCAATTTACATTACCACTAATAGCACACAAGGGTTACTTTTCCTCCACATCCTTGTCAACATTTGTGATTTCTTGTCTGTTTGATATTAGCCATTCTGACTGGTGTGAGATGATATCTCATTGTGGGTTTTGGTTTGCATTTCCCTGATGATGAGTGACGTTGAGCATCTTTTCATGTGCCTGTTGGCCATCTGGATGTCTTCTTTGGAAAAATGTCTATTCGGGACCTCTGCCCATGTTTAACTGGATTATTAGGGATTTTTTGGTGTAGAATAATACAAGTTCTTTATATATTTTGGATATTAACCCCTTATCAGATATATCACTTGCAAAAATGGAAATAGTATTTACTGGGTTGCTTTTTATTTTGTTGATGGTTTCCTTTGCTGTGCAAAAGCTTTTTATTTTGGTGTAATCCCAATAGTTTATTTTTGCTTTTGTTTCCCTTGCTTGAGGAAACAGATCCACAAATAGGTTGCTAAGGGTGATTTTCAAGGGATTACTGCCTATGTTCTCTTTTAGGTGTTTAATAGTTTCACGTCTCACATTTAGGTCTTTAATTCATTTTGAGGTTATTTTTGTGTATGGTATAAGAAAGTGGTACATTTCATTCTTTTGCGTATAGCTGTTTAATGCAATTATTGGTATATAAGGAATTCAGTATTCCATTTTTATTTTTTGTTTTCTGTTTCTTTTGTTTTTCATTTCTCTGTTTTCTCTTTCTGCATTCCTGTGCATTAATTAAGCATTTTTTTAGAATTCCACCTTTATTTACCTATAATGTTTTTTTGTTTGCTTGTTTTTTGGGGTTTTCCCCCAGATTTTATTTATTTCTTTGAGAGAGACAGAGCAGAATGAGAGAGAGAGCAAGAGCTGGAGAGAGGGGCAGAAAGAGAGGAAGAAGCAGGCTCCCTGCTGAGCTCCCTACACAGGGCATGGTCCCAGGACACTGAGATCATGACCTGAGCCACAGGTAGACACTTAACCAACTGAGCCACCCAGGAGCCCCCATCTGTGCTGTTTCTGAGTATATCTTTTTGTATAGCTTTTTTTTAGTGTTGCTCCTGGTACTACTGGTGCCATCATTTTACCAGTTCAAGTAAAATGTAGTAACTTTACCTCCTCTCTTTATGCTTTTCTTAAATAATCCTCCTACATACTTAGAACCACATTAGAAGTTGTGTTTTTTTTTGCTTCAATTATCAAACTTAACTTAGAAAGCTCAAGAGGGTTCTTTGTCATTAATTGTGCTTACCATGTTCTTTATTCTTCCTGATGTTCCAAGATTCCTTCTTTTATCATTTTCTTCTGCTAAAGAACTTCCTTTACCCATTCTTTTAGGGTTGGTCTGCTTGTGACAAATTTTCTTTTGCTTTACTTCAGGTAAGAATGTCTTTATTTTCCCTTCATTACTAAAGGACAGTTTCTCAGATATAGGATTCTGAGTTGACATTTTTCTGCACATAGAAATTGTGCCACTTTCTTCTGACCTCCACTGCTTCTGATGAGACATCCACTGTCACTTGGACTGTTTTCCCCTTAAAAGTATTGTTTCTATCTCCGATGTTGGATTTTTTTTTCTTTCTCTTAGTTTTCTAAAATTTTACTAAGATACACCTTTGCATAGATTTTATTTTTTTTAAGATTTATTTATTTATTTGACAAAGGGGGGAGGGGCAGAGAGAGAGGGAGAGAGAGAGTCTTAAACAGATTCCACATGGGGCTCAATCTCGAAACCCTGGGATCACAACCTGAGCCAAAACCAAGAGTCAGACACTGAACCAACATGGCCACCCAGGTGCCCTGACCTTTTTTTATCCTGTCTGGGGCTCACTCAGCTTCTTGAATCTGTAGGTTTTTGTATTTTGCCAAATTTGGGAAATTTTCACCCATTATTTCTTTGAGTACTGTTTCAGCCTTGCCCTTTTTCTCTTGGTCTGGGACTGCAATGACACAATTTACATCATTGTTATGGTCTCACTAGTCCTGAGGTTCTGTTTTTTGGCTTTGTTTTTGTTTTTTGAGTGTATCTTCCCTCTATCGTTTAGACTGAAAGTAATTTGGATAATTTCTATTCTATTTTCAAGCTCACTGATTCTTTTCTCTTTCCCTACTATCTCCTCACTGAGTTCATTCATTGAGTATTTAGTTTTAATTACTGTATTTCTTAGTTCTAAAATTTCCATTTGGTTCATCTCTATACCTCCTATTTCTTCACTATGACTTTTTTTTCCCCCTGAGACTCTGTATTTTCATTTGTTTTAATATGTGTTCATAATTACTTTTTTACGATGGCTGCTTTAAAATTTTTTTTGATAATTCAAAATTTCTTTCATCTTAGTGTTGGCATCTTTTGATCATCTTCTGTCATTCAGTTTAAAATCCTTATGCTTCTTGGTATAATGAGTGATTTTCTGTTGAAACCTGGATACTTGGGGTATTAAGTTATGAAGTTCAGGATCTTATTCAAGCCTTCTGTTTTAGCTGGCTTTCGCTGACACTGCTTCAGGATGGAAAGGGGTGGAGAAGGGAGAACAGGCTCCACTTCATTACAGTTAGGTAGAGATAGAAATCCAAGTTCCCCACTTGACCTTGGCTAAAGTGGAATGCTCTTCCGTACCCTAGAGCATAGGTAAGGGTTCCAGCTCCCCACTCTGTCTCCATGGGTACTTTCCTGGCTGGGAGGGATGGGGTTGCTTCATTATTTCTCCCCACATGACCACCAGTCACACCACCATGACCTCTTTACCATTGCGTAGTGATGGAAATCCTGACTCTACACTATTTCTGACATTAGCCTGATGGGAAGCAGGAGGGGAACTTTGTTATAACCTGTTGGGCATGAGACCATACTGGTGTAGGAGCTATAGTTTTCCCCATAGTGCTTGTCTAAGGTAGAAGTAGTTAATTTCTTAAAGTTTTCTATCTTGTGAGGTTGCCTTTTACCTGGCCATTTGGCTAGAGAGAACAGGCTTCTGTTAGGATTCTGGGGGGGCTGCACCCATTGGCATTTCTAGGTTGCCAACTTCTCCAACATTTATTCTTGGATATCTGAGGCAAAAAAAAAAAAAATAATTAAAAAATAAAAATTCTAGCCTTTTCAAATTCTTGTTCTTCAAGTCTCAAGGTCCATAGCTGGTCTGCCTCCTTCTCCCAGCTCTCAGTCTTCCTATGTTTGTTTTATAATTTCCAGGCTAATTCTCTGGAGGAAGAGGGAAAAATACATCGATTCTATGTTCCTAGAAGTGGAAGTCACTATGTAGCCTTTGAGACTGGCTTCTTTCACTCCGCATAATGCCTTCAGGATTCATCTGTGTTACAGTGTGTATCAGTAGCTTGTTCCTTCTTCCTACTGAAGGTTCCATTATATATACCAGTTTGTTTGTATTTTCATCTGTTGAAGGAAATTTTGTTTTATCTTTCTTGTTTGGGGGATTATAAACGGAGCTGCTATAAACATTCATGTACAGGGTTTTGCAGAAACATAAAGTTTTCAATTCTCTACAGCAAACACCCAGAGGTAGGATTCCTGGATTATATGATAAGGGTATGTTTAAACTTTATAAGAAATGGCTTAACTGTTTTCCAGAATAGCTGTGTCATCTTGCATTCTCCATAGCAATCTGCTTGCTGAGCATTTCTCCAAAGGCTCAAAGACGCCACCTTGGCCACACTGGAACTATAGTCTCCTGCCAACAAAAGTCACAGACCACTTAAAACTTGGGCTCCGAAAAGCAGCATCTCAACCCACTCCCCATTCTTTCCACGTCTTGAGCAATCCAGTAAAGAAGAATGCTGGCTTGGGTCCTGAAGAGTTTTTGTTTTCAATTGTGATCTCCTAGATAGATAGTAGACATAGAGACCATGTCTACATCCTTTTGTCTCCCCTCCCCCAAGACCTAGACCTTTTACACACTCATTCAAAGAATATTTATTTAGTTCCTCGTATGTGCCAGGCTCTGCACTCTGTGCTGAGAATTCCCTTGGGTATTTCCTAGTCCTTCTGAAAGTCCCCTGTATGTTTTTCCAAACTGGACTAGTTCTTCTCCAGGACTATGACATGGTAGTTTCCCTAGAACTTCCTTTCAATGCTCCCCTATGTTATAGCCCAAGTTCTTAGGTATCAAGTTTTTTCTTTTTCATTTACTCTCTCTCTCTCTCTCTCTCTCTTTGGAGTGCATTTTCCAGTATCTTCTTCAAAAAGGATGTGTGGAGTTATTTTAAAATCCATGCGTGTCCCAAAGTAAATTATTTCATTCCCATATTTGATGAATAGTTTAGCTGGATGTGGAATTTTAGATTGAAAATAATTTTCAACCCACGTTTTTAATGCATTTTTTCATTATATTGTAGACTGCAGTGTTGTTGTTGAGAAATCTGACAACTTTCTGATTCTTGATCTTTTCTAGTACCTTTCTTTCTCTCCAGAGGGATGTAGGATCTCTTCTTTATCCACAGTGTTCTGAAACTTAACAACATGAAGTGCCTTGGCATGGGATTTTGTTCATTCTCTGTGACATGATCCATGCCCTGTTCCATTCCAAAGACATGTGTTTGAGTTTGGGGAAATATTCTTGTGACATTTTTTATAATCTCTTCTCTGGTTTAACTCTTTTCTCTTTCAGAAACTCCTCTTAGCCTGATTTGGACCTTTGGGGCTAATTCTCTACATTTGTAATTCTTTTTCCTACTGTTTTCTATTTCATTGTTCTTTTGTTCATTTGAGTTTCTATGAGGTTTCCTTGATTTTTATCTTCTAATCTTTCAAACAAATTTTTTAATGTCATATTTCTAACTTGTAAGAGTCCTTCATTCTATCATCCTTCTTTTGTTTCATGGTTGTAAGCCTCTGTTTCCCCTAAGAAGTCTACTTAACTATTTTAAGTGTTTTGTTCTGGTTTCTATACTATGGCCATTTCTTCCAAGTCCCTTCTGTTTACTTGTTTGTTTTAGTCTTTTTCTTCATGTTTTAGGATTTACTCAACTGTCTAGTTATGTCTCACTTTCCTTTCATATTATCAAGTAAGGCACTAAGACAGAGATTGGCACCTAGACCAGGAAAAATGGCTCTAAATGGTATTATTGGGATAATTATGAAGATTGAATGGCTGGGCTATAGATTTTGTAATACATCACCATTGCATATAACAGTAAAACATTATGCAATAGAAAGTCCTTGTTTTTAGAAAGCACAGAGAAAGGTATGACTAAAAGTGCATAATATCTAAAAATTACTCTCAAATAGTTAATATATACAATGTGATCCAGTTTTCCAGAAACCCACCCAAACATCCAAGCTGCACTACTTCCTTATGTTGCTTCTATAAATGTTGACTAGCTTGTTTCCTAGAGATAAACACTTAACCTAGTCCTGGTTAAACGGGGAAAGATTATGAAATTAGTCATATTCGTACCCATAAACCTTACCTTTGTAGAAGTGCAGTATGTAAATTATTCTCTACTCATGGCTGAAATGCCACATTAGAGATTCATTTCTTTAGCTCATTAATAGATTGGGAAGCTGCAACTGCTTCTAAGCTCTGAGGAAGAGTCATTGCACATTGATTGAAATCCAAATATCAAAGAAGTTAACAATTTCCCAAAGACTATGTAGATAGTAGGCAGTAGAGCTGGATTTAGAACCTGTTTTGTCTATTGGGCTCTCTATTGCAATATACTCAAAGACCATGATTAGGTAATTCCTGGGGATATTTGTTTGTTAGATTGATTCACACCCTTGATAGGTAACAGAGAGAAATGAAGTCCAACATGACTTTGGTCCAGGTTAAATGTGTGGAGCAGCTAGGAGACAGGGCCAAGAGAGAAAACGGCTAAGGAATGAGAAAGTGCCCCAAGAAAATTCACATGTTTTGCTGTATTCCATTAGTGCCAGCCCTCTTGGCTCCTGTTCTAGACTTACATAGTTTCCATCTTCCTCCTCAGTTAAATATCTCCTGCTAGTTCTTCAGCAAGCTCAGTCCCTGGGACTGCCCAGCCTGCCCCTGGACTCCCAAAGACATAGGCTATGTCATCCATGTTCATGGACTCAACCCTGTTCAGTGACATCCATATTTTCCTGTCCCCAAAGAGCTTCTGCATTTCTGTTCCACATTCTATCTTATCATTTTATAAGTTTGTTTTTCCAACGAGGCTGCAAGCTAGAGGATCTGGCCATTGCCTCCTCATCTCTGTATACCCCACTGCACCAAACAAATGTGTTTACTAACAGACTAAAAGTCTGTTAGTTAGACCCCTGGAACTGGAAGTCTTGTCACTGACCACATTTCATAGTCATCATGGCAGGCATACCATCCCATTCTCATCCTTCCAAGTGAGCAGGTCCTGGGCCATTTAGCACTCATGATTGTCCCCACATTCTGTGTCTCTGGTCCAACCACTGTTTATCTCAATCACTTCACTTATCTTTTCCACCAGTACTGAATGATTCTGTGCCCTTATTTCATTGACTTATTTACTTTCTTTTTCTTATCTTTCTTTTCTTTTTCTTCTCTTTCTGGAACCTGGATGGTTTCTTGTATGTTGCCAAAATCTCACACATAGTGCTCTCTGCTTTCTCTAATCTAGAAGCTCATTCATTGTACATAGGAACAGCTTGAAAGTTCAGGCAATTAATGTCCTCTGAGTACCCCTCCACAGCAGAGGACAGAAATCTTTGGATAATTGCCACAGCCTCCCTGTCCTCTGGTGGGACATTCTACACAGTTGCTCAGATGGTTCCCAGCAAGACTGAACCCACAGGAGTAAGTAGCTCTTTAACCATACTTCATTGGCACTTCTCTGTTCTCTACCCCACTTTCTCCCTTCTCTCACTTTTGCTTCCTGTGATCACGTCTCCAGTAAACTACCCACACACAAGGCCTTATCTCTGGTTTTGCTTTCAAGGCCATCCAAACCCAGATACCTCTTCCATTCCCAGACTTTCCTGGTATTTCAGTTAAACAGCATTACTTTTGGTTTATTGAATGCAGAATGCTTCTTTCATGTCTCTGAAACTTTTTCTTAGGCTAAAGTGACTTCCATCCTGGTCAGTCTGGCCAAACCATTCATCCTTCAAGACTCACCTCAAATACCACCAAGTACTACTTCTTCTGAAAGACTTCCTGGAATCTCCCATTCTAACTTGCCAATTATACATCATATAGATATATACAGAGAGACACATTCTATCTTATCATTTTATAAGTTTGTTTTTCCAACGAGGCTGCAAGCTAGAGGGTCTGGCCATTGCCTCTTCATCTCTCTATACCCCACTGCACCAAACAAATGTGTTAAATGAGTGAATTAATTAATTCATCCCAGGTATCTATAGAGTGCTACACATTTCCACTCAATTTTTTTGCAAGAGAATAGTAAGGAAGATGATAATCCAATTTCCCATCATTGTCTAGCACCCTGGAGTTTATAGAGACATTTAACATACATTATCTCATTCGATCTTAACAGCTCTGTAGGATACACAAGGAAATCACTACTATCTCCACTTTTTATTACTATTATTATTATTTTTTAAAGATTTTATTTATTTATTTGTCAGAGAAAGAAAGAGCACAAGCAGGGGGAGAGGCAGAGGCAGAGGGAGAAGAAGGCTCCCCATGGAGCAGGGAGCCCAACATGCGACTCCATCCCAGGACCTTGGGACCATGATCTGAGCTGAAGGCAGACGCTTAACCAACTGAGCCACCCAGGCATTCCAATCTCTATTTTATAATTGAGAAAATTGGGTCCCAGAGAATAGACCTGACTTTCTCAAGATCACATAGCCCTAGAAACTAGGACCCAACCCTCTTAGTCAAGCACTCATTCTACCACACCCATTCAGGGTCAGGCCCGCCATGTCTGCCCTCTGCCTCAAAGGCCATCTACACTGTATTGTCTGTCCTATTCACCAGCCATTCATTCCTAGCAGGCAAACTTACTTGGCGTCTTGGCAAATCCTTCCCAAATGTTTTGTACCCTCCTCTGAACTTCATCCAGGGCCATGGTCCAGGATTGTCTAACTTTCCTGTTCTCTAGATTCACTCCCAAGTTTCTCAAGCAGCAGCCTGACACTCTTGTATGCTTAGAAACCTTCTACGGTGGTTCTGAAGGGAAACCTCACAGTCTCTCTGGCTCCATGCTCTCCCTCAACCTTTGGGACTCTTGAATGTCACTACATCTGGGAAATTCCCCTACCCTGACATCCCAAACTGTATTAGTACCCTCTAGTTTGCTACTCTTTTCCTTCACAGCTATTACTACAACTTTTAGTCATTGTTAAATTCTTCCAGTAATGATAACAATAGTTAACATTTCCTGAGTACTTCTTGTGCTTAGGGTCTATATTATTATCCTTAATTCTCATAATCCTATAGGTTGGATGCATGCATAGTTAATAAGATAGGAAATATACTTCATACCTACTAGTATATTCTTAACTCCTAACATAGTGTCTGGCACAGGGACATAGCAGGTGTTAAATATCTATTTGTTAAGTGAATAAATTAACTCCTTTGACATCACATCATTGAAACTTGCTGCTCTGAAGACACACCTTCCCCAAATTTCTCTAGTCATGTTGAGTGTGATTGACTTTAGGGAAAAGACCATGTTAACGTCTGCTGTTCATCTACTCATTCAATACGTATTTGTGGAGTTCCTACTGGGTACCAGATAATTTCTAGGTGTCTGGACCTACCCCTAGGTGAGAGCTCTGTCTAAGTAAAGGTGAAGTTGGGGGCATGGTTCTACTTCGGGTCTCCTGGGCCAGAGGATGTGGGAATCCAAGATGAGATGGAGATTGTGCTCACAACCCACCTGGATGCTCATACTTCAGTTCAGATAAAATTGAGATAATGCAGTCAGCACCAGTCCTAGGCCAGTCTAGGCTCAGCTCAGCCCCACTGAGGTTACCTTGGTGTTGGATTTGTGCAGAGAAAGAAAACAACATGCCAACAGAGCCAGATCCTGGCTGGCTTACCTTGTTCTCCCTCCATTCCCCATTGCTTTCCTGAGTCACTTCACAACAGCTATTTCAAGGAGGAAGTTACAGCTGCCCCAGCCCCATGGCTTGATGTCGGATTTGTCCAGTTTAGATGATATAAACATTTATACTGCCATCCTTTTGTCTTCTGATCATTTCATTAAGCTTTCCTTTAGGGTATGTTCCCTTTAAGTATCCTAACTGTTCTGAGGGTGCCAAGAGAACTCATTTTTCCAGAATCCAGTGGCAGAGGGGACTGGAGGAGCGGTCAGTGTGTCTCCAATGGCCTGCTGTGACAGGGACCAGCAGGATATCTTGCCTGGAAGTAGGCAAAGGCAGGAAAGGGCACCCTGGGAGGAGGCACATGGGGCCATCCTGCCTTTCTGCTCCTCTGCAAGGTGACCCCCAGCCTTTAAGTTTGGATGGAAAGTCATGGCCCTTTTGAAAGCAGGATGTCAGCACTCATTATTAAAAATTGCTCTGTGTGGCTGCCTGTAATGTGGATGTTGCGATTTTCTTGGATTTCCCCTTCCTCCCACCTCAAATCGATCTCTTGTATTTTACTGATGGCATGGGACTAAGGAAATATGTGCTAGCAATGTCCACAATAGCCAAACTATGGAAAGAACCTAGATGTCCATCAATAGATGAATGGATAAAGAAGATGTGGTATATATATGTATATATATATATATATATATATATATATATATATATATACACGATGGAATACTATGCAGCCATCAAAAGAAATGAAATCTTGCCTTTTGCAATGACGTGGATGGAACTAGAGGATATTATGTTGAATGAAATAACTCAATCAGAGAAAGAATTATCATATGATCTCTCTGATATGAGGAATTTGAGAGGCAGGGAGGAGGTTTGGGGGGTAGAGAAAGAAAAAAATGAAACAAGATGGGATTGGGAGGGAGACAAACCATAAGAGACTCTTAATCTCACAAAACAAACTGAGGGTTGCTGGGGGAAGAGGCGGTGGCTGGGTTATGGACATTGGGGAGGGTATGTCCTATGGTGAGTGCTGTGAAATGTGTAAGCCTGATGATTCACAGAACTGTACCCCTGGGGTAAATAATACATCATATGTTAATAAAAATAATTTAAAAAATAAAATGCTAAGATATGGAAAAAAAAGAAATCTGTGCTAATTATTTTTTAAAGATTTTATTTATTTATTTGACAGATAGAGACCACAAGTAGGCAGAGAGGCAGGCAGAAAGAGAGGAGGAAGCAGACCCCCCGCCGAGCAGAGAGTCCGATGCGGGGCTCGACCCCAGGACCCCGGGATCATGACCCAAGCCGAAGGCAGAGGCTTTAACCCACTGAGCCGCCCAGGTGCCCCTATGCAAATTCTTGACTCCATGGCTAGATTGGCCCCAGTCTAACTGGACACATGAAAGACAACTCAACATATGGCCTCAACACATCTGCTCCTAACAGCATGGGGTATATATCTGGACGAAAGTTCTAGAAAGACAAGTCAGTGCTTTCCTGTCATTGTGGTCTCTCCCTGGCTGTAGAAGACTCTCCAGCAAAGCAACACTCAAACTTAGCCAGATCCTAAACCTGACCTCCACCCCAATTCCAACAACGGAATATTCAGAGGCAGCTTATAGAGCCCTGGGTCATGCTCAGGACAGGCAGGGCTTCCTTTAGTGGCTGAGCTGCCTGTGGTCACAGGCCAGGGCTGCAGAGAAAGACTTATTTCTACTCAGTCAGCTTTGCCATTTGTTTGCTATTCAACCTTGAGCCAAATAATGAACCACCTGGAGCCTCAGTTTCTCCATGTGAAAATGAGGGAAACTGTCTCTCCAAATTGGGGGTTCCAGTGAGTCACATGATCCAACTTGACCCTTAGCACTAGAACTACTAGCTGTGCCTGAAGGTGAATTATTCACTTTCTGGGAGGATACCTTTCCTTATGTATACAAATATAGATAATAAATGCAATAAATGCAGAGTTCTAGTGAGCAGTAAAATAGTATTGTAGGCTCTCAATGCAAGGTTAAAATAATCCTTATTACTTATCACTGGATTGTTCTTGTGTCCCTCCCCCCTTCCCCACCACATCACTAACTCACATGTCCTCTTCTGGGATCTAATCTGACATGGGACTGTTCCCTGGCATATATTTAGTGAATTGGAAGGAAAAGAAAAGTTGCAATATATTTTCTGAAACAATAACAGTGCATTCTCAATATTTTTTCTATCTTTTTGATTCTGTCTTCTATGTGTGACTCAGTGCTTGGAACAATGTCAGATATGTATTTGGCATTTAAAACACATTGGCTGAATGAATAAATGGCTTAAGAAGGGAGGTAGAGAAATTGGGGTGAAGTTAGAGATGAATGAATCAAACAAAAATATATTATTGACGTTATTTTTTTCTGTCTCCAAAACGTGTTCATGTCCATGGACTAGCTGCAAACCAGAAACATGGTACCTTCCTTGGGTCTTCCCACTCACCTTCCATGGCCAACTGATGAACCCATCTGGTTCATTCTGCTTCCTAATTATCTCTTAAGATTGTTCTTTCTACTCTAAACCCCTTTGCTGCATTATCAGGCCAAGGTGTCTCTTGCCATCTGCCAGTCAACTCATTAGACAACATACATTACCCTTCAAAACTCAACTCCCCCTGTCTTGCTTAGAACCCTTCAGTCGCTCCCCATTCTCTCAATAAAATGGCCTCCAAACTTAGCTAATTATGAGACTCATTAGGGAGGAATTTTTAAAATCTCAAATCTCTGATGATGGGTTCTGATATCTGCATGCCTTAAAAGTTTCCCAGGAGACTTGGGCCAGTCAGCCAGATTTGGGGATCACCAGTTCTCGGGCTAAAATCTCAATTCCTCTGCACGGTATGGAAGGCCCTTCCTGATCTATCTCCCCCTGCCTTCCTCTCCATGCCTCCTTGCCCTTGAATTTTAGGCTCTAGCAGTGCTGAAGGCTGACAGTTTCCCCACATGATGTTATTCCATTTCTCAGCTTGGAGCATACTACCCCTCCTTCCCACCATGTCCTTCCCTGCCTGGCCCCCTGATGGATTCTATCCTAGCAGCTCTATCTCAGCCACTGAGGCAGAATGGTCCCATTCATAAAAAGTTCAAACAGGCCAATGCTTTAGGGGTCAGGAAACTGGGAGAGTGGCTATCCCTTGAGGTCAGGGAGAGAGGGGCTAGTGCCTAGGAAGGGACAACAGCAGGACTTCTGGGGGTGCTGGCCCTGTTTCTTGATTGGGTGCTATTTACACAGATTTATTCCAATTTCCAAAAACCAGTCCAACTGTACAGTTATGACACGTGCAGTTATCTGTAGGTCAAACCAGCTCAGCTCACACGATACTTCCTCCAGGAAGCCTCTGTGGATACCCTCCCTTGGAATGAATCCTGTGGTCACTGGGCCTAGTTCTGTCTGGTTTTTTGATGTTTAATAGATGAATGACCGATCCTTCATTGACATATCTATCTCCCCAGCTGGACTGTGAGCTACTTGAGGACAAGATCTAAGAGTCCCCAGTGCCTTCCCAGAGCTCTCAGCCAGGGATGGGCAGGAAGAATGAACAGATGAAGAAAAAAGGAGGGTTGGTGTGTTTACTCCTTGTATCTTTCTTCTTATTGAGACTATCCAATGCCCTGCTATCAGCCTGCGTTTACCCAACCAGGCCAAGGAGGGGAAGTGATCTCTAGCCACACCTCAGGGCCTCTGTCAGAAGGACTGTAGTGATCTCTGGACATTGTGGGCTCCCGAGCCACCAGCAGCCCTTCTGATCTCATCCTGTGTAAACACTACAGCCCAGAAGGATTCCCATGGGATCACTGAGTTGGCATTTGCTCGCTGTCTTCCATTATTGCTTAGCTGGAGAAAACATTTTTCTGCCCTGGGAAAGTCATAAAACAACAAGGACAAAATTTTTAAAAGCGTTTTAGGACTAGGAGGGGTTCCTGTGGCCACTTACGAGCTACAAGTAGACTCACCCTTTGGCAAGAATATAAAGCTGGCAGAGTCCTCTTAGGATATCCCCCCACCTCCGCACCCTTCTGCAGCCTCTCTACCTTCACCCCTCCTCTGCATGCCCTCAGCAGACCCACTCCCCACAGGTGCCCATGTCCTAAGGTTGTAGGCCCCTCTTGATGCCAGCAGTACTAACTTTGGTGGTAATGGCCACTTTGAGCTCAGTGTACACATCTGGCTAGACCAGAATTCATTTTGCCATAGTGAAAGGGCTCTGGACTTGGACCCATAAAATGCGGGTTTCAATTCTCTTTCTGTTACCTCCTGTCCTTCGACAAGTCACTGTAACTCTCTTGTCCCGAGTCTCTTCATATGTAAGCCAAGACATGAACCGGAGCATTTATGATGAGATAAGGAGGAGCAGAGGACATACACACTGAAAAGCTCCACACAAACATACTACTTTCTGTTCAGGAAGTATGAACAGAAGTCCACCTTTTCCAGGAGCTATTGCACTATAAACCTTAGACTTAAAAGAATTTCAAATGCCACTGACCCAGGTGGCTTTCTGGTAGGAGGGCGTCAGGACAGAAGGAACAGTTATATACGAAAGCTCACTCACCTCCTCCAGAGGCTGGATTTCCACAGCCTGAGCGTCCTGCTTCACTGGTTTTCAACATGCACATCCCTGAGAACACAGGGCCCCTTTCCTCCATAGGAGGGTCTATTCCCCAAAGCTGATTGAGTTCCCGTCTCATTTAGTGGACACCACTGGTGGCTCATGTCTGCTGGCTGTCCCTTTGGGAGATTGTGCCATTCCCTGGGATCCCTGGGAGGATCTATACCATAGGTGCTGGGGACATGCCAGGTGGGCAGGCCAACACACATAGCTCTGTCAATATGTGACATCATTGGGGCTGAATGGTGAAACTTCATTGCTAAGGGTCTTCTGCTCATTAAAGAGAAAAAAAGAAACAAAAAACAAAAAAGAAACCCAAAAGAATCCTGGTACCTAATTTTTAAAATTAAAAAAAATTTTCTTAAATTTATTTTTATATTTAACCTAGCCCTGAGCTTTCGTCAGAGTGAACCACTATCCAGTAGATATGGGGTGGGCCTGGGGAAATTCCAAGTGAACTCATAATGCAATTGCCCAAGAATGTCAGATCCTGGGAAGACTGGGTTTCATCCCTGTGACGTGGACCTGCTTGTCCCTTAAGCCTCCAGGGAAGCAGGAGAACCTTGGATGCTCACAGCCAATGACCCAGAACCCAGCCACAGCACAGCAGCTACAATGGGAGGCTTCAGTGTCTGACGAGCTTAGGATGATGGAGTCTTGGTTCTACCCCTCATTCACCGTGTGACCGTGGGAAAGTCAATGAGTCAGTTTTCATATACTGTTTCACATACAAAATAGGACTTGAGATGCCTACCTCATAGTGGCACTTTGTGAACTAAAGGAAGATGAGGCATGCAAAGTGTTTCCCAGTGGATGATGGGTAAAACCTTGATAAATGGTAGTGATTCTAAAATTCTGCTTCAGAATGAATTTTCCAACAAATGGTTCTTACATGAAGAACCAGACTTGGTAACACACAAGGATAATTAAATTCCATCTCCATCCTCCCAAGATCCAATAGGAAAGGGAAGGAGGATATGCAGGGGATTAAGCTGAATTAAGAGATGTGGGTTCTTATCATTCCATTCAGGGTTGGGCACAAGCTGAAGGTGAAAACTGTGTATGAGTGTTCATCCTGCTAGCCTAATGAGTCTTAGCAAGGAAAACCAGATCCTTCCAAGGAGGGGGAAGAAGAGCCTTCCAAAGATTGACCCAACCTAAGCCGCCCACACCAGAGAGAGAGGCGTCTGAAGCTTCAGCCGTCCCATGAAATGGTCACAATGCCCATCTCTCATTGGGCTTCGTCTGGATTCTTACAGAGAATGACCAGTCATCCGGACACTGGACTGCCCACACACACACAACTCCTTGAACTTTCAAAAGCATTTAGCTAAACGAAAATTGGGCTTTTGGGGGCACCTGCGTTGCTCAGTTGTTTAAGTGTCTGACTCTTGATTTCGGCTCAGTCATGATCTCAGGGTGGTGGGATGGAGCCCCACGTGGGGCTCCACACTCAGCGGGGAGTCTGCTTGGGGATTCTCTCTCCCTCTGCCCCTCTCCCTGCTCTCTCTCTCTCTCTCTCTAAGATAAATAAATAATAAACAAATCTTTTGTTTTTTAAAAAAGAGAGAGAACATTGGGCGTTTACATCTTAATCACAACCTAAGCACTTAATCCCACCTACCAAATTATAATCACTTTGCATCAGCCCATTAGTATTATGTCTACAAGTTCCAGCCACCTGAAGGGACAAATAATAAAGGACAGTGTTTTTTATAAGGTGGACACTGCTAAGGAGCTTCCAGCCCAGAAAACGGGTCATCCTGCTGGAACCCCTATTAGAGAACATGGTCCGTAAATATTTACTAAGCCATTGATTGACTGATTCATTGATTCATTAATTCATTTATTCAGCAAATGCAGGCTGGGTCCTTATTTCTGCAAGGCTCAAAGGCCAGGGACCAGTGAGGCCGAGTCCCTGATCCGAGGAAACTTAAAACCCAGGGGAAGATGATGAAAAGCTGGCTCTTGTGACAGGCAGAATGAAGTGGGTGCTTGAGATCAGCGGCAAGCCAAGGGCTGTGGTGTTCAGACAGAGCGGCCGCCCCACAGGGAGGAAACCCTCAGTGTTGTGGCATGAAGCCTGACGGGTCTGGTGAACAGTGACCCCGGGTGATAGGCTGGGCCCCCACACGGGGTCTGCAAAGCAGCCTCTCCTGGCCCACTCCCCATCGGGGCCTCCTCTGCCCGCCCGGAGCCCGAACACGAGGCTGCGCAGTGGGCTCCGCCCCCAGGCAAGCCAGGGGCGAGAACAGGGTGCCCCTCCCCGCCCCCCAGCCTTCTCGGCTCTGCCTCTCTCTGGTGAATTCGGGCCAAGCACTGATATTCTGTTCTCGCCAACACCTCACGCCATTCTGCAAAGCCGGCCTCTTACAGGCTCCGCCAGCAACCCCCAGTGGACCCCCGGCAGGAGTGTCAGCCTGCAGGAACAGCTGTGCGCTTCTGAGCCCTGTCGTGACTAATCTCTTCCACGGTTTATTAGAAGAGGATCTTGTCAGTTGGAAAGCTTCGTTTGCTCTGCCTAGGAAATAAAATAGAGAGAGACAGAGAGAGAGAGACCAGAGGCCAAAAGATGAAGGAATGAGATATATAGTGGCATCGAGAATTTTGTCAAGAGACCTGGACGTGCCCAGCAGTTGACAAGTTCCCTGTTACACAAACTGGAAAAGCCTGATGACTTAATACAATAAAATCCCAGTGAGACCCTGCAGGGTTTTTTCCTAATCATAATATCCTGGACTTGTCAGTTGTGAGGTCCCTTAAGTGGTAAGAGCGATGGCAAGGTGGGGCCTTTGGGAGAGGTGAGCTCATCAGCCCCGGGTGCGGAGGGGAGGGGGCTGCTCTGGGTCAGGGGCTGGCCCAGGAGACAGTGTGGGTACAGCAGTCCTTGTGACATTGTGTGTGGCAGAGAGGGACTGAGTTCCGGACTCTCCCTTCACGACAAATCACTACACCGTTGTGAATCTCTGTTTCCCCATTGTAAAAATGGGAATATGAATATCTACTCTGACGAGAGGGGCCAGAAATTTAAACACCCATGAAATTCTTTTCCAGAACAGAAATCAGGGCCAGGAGGATTTAGATTATAGTGAATTCATAGGTCAAAGACCACAAAGAAAATAGGGTCAGCACCCATCTGCTTTTCTTTTCTTTTTTCTTTTTTGAGAGTTGAATATTCCTCATCTCTTAAGACCTCCAGCTCTCTGAGATGATAATTCATTTTAATAGCTACTTATCGAGCACTGGCTCTGTGCCAGACTAGCTCTGTTAGCCTCTTTGTAGATATTATTTCGTGTAACACAACATTCCTACAAAATAGGAGTTTTATAGATAAAGAAGTAGAGTCAGAGAGGGGAGTAACTGGCACGAATTGGTCCCACCAGTAGAGGGGGAGGTAGGATTCGAACTCAGAGCTAACTCTTCCTCAGGGCTGACGTTGGTTCTGAAGATGGCTGATTCTGAACCAGTGTGACGGTGCTAGACCCTACAGGACAGAATCCTGAAGGACCCTTGCCAGAGAGGAGTGGAGGAAAACCAAACTTCAAGCTTATGGGGTCCCGCCCTTTTACTGATGCCATGAGGCGATGCTGACCACGGGCCATCATAGTAATCACCATTCCAGCCACCACACTTACGGAGCAAGTGCTCTCTATGCTCAGTACTTAACCCTCATCTCATTTAACCTGTTTATCCCACTGTCAAACGTATCCCAACTTGGCAATTGGGTAAACAAGTCAATGGAGATAAAGACAACACTTTCCAAGGTCTACACTGTGAAGCCACATGACCCTTTTTGTCTTGGCTCGAGACTTGAGCGCGTGCGTTACATAACCGTTGCCTGCGAGGTTCCCCCCGGGCCCATATTAACAACTGAGGAAGGAAGCTGGTTTCTGGAAACTCATCGAGGGCAGCCTGCAGAGTATTTTGAACTTGCATCTGGCTTTTCAAATTGCTTTGAGATGAGCCGAATTCAGATATCCCCCATCTAGTGTGGGAACAACAGTGTGGGAAAGGAATGGAAGGGAAGGAAAGGTGAGTGGTTTCCTCCCACGTTGGAGTGGGCAGGAATCAATCACGGCTGTGTAGACCTGGAACTTGCTTGCAGGCCAGAGAAGCATCTTTCCACCACAAGAGACTCGCTCAGTGGCAGATTCTTGAGATTCCACGTGGGGCTTGTTGTGAGTAGCATCCGGGTGACCTCTCTGGCCAGGCTGCCCCAGGGCATCCCTCACCACACCCTGAAGAGTCCTCAGTCCGGGCCACTGCACTCGCTTTATTAGGCTGCTGGTTGGGCTCAGCCCTCAGTGTGGGCAAACAGGGCAGGAGACACTGAAGTGGGGGAGGGGGACAGGAAGGGAAGGGAGGTCAGGAAGCAAAACCAGAAGCCATATATAGATGTCTAGTCTGTGTGCCCAGGCAGAGCCAGAGTCTGGGCCCCTGCCATGTATCTCTGAAGCCCAGGCTGGACATGCTTGATTCCCCCACCAACTCCTGGTGGGAAAAACTGCTTACCTTTCCTTCTCTTCCATTCTCGCCCACCTCGCCACCACAGCTATAACCACACCAAGCCATTTCTGAGGGGTGAGTCTTTAATAAAGTCAGAATGGAACTGGCAGGCCTAGACCAAACCCTAGGCCCAGACAGAGCAGGCTGAGAAGCTCAAGCCCAGATTCGAAGCTGGGAGGGGCCCAGATGCTGAGAGCCTTTGTGTGAGGAGGTTGGAGGGTGGTGAAGAGGCAAAGCCAAGGTAGAGACCTTCCCCGAGAAACTCTTCTTTTTTTTTAAAGATTTTATTTATTTATTTGACAGACAGAGATTACAAGTAGGCAGCGAGGCAGGCAGAGAGGGAGAGGGGAGGAAGCAGGCCTCCTGCTGAGCAGAGAGCCCGATGCGGGGCTCGATCCCAGGACCCGGGATCATGACCTGAAGGCAGAGGCTTAACCCACTGAGCCACCCAGGGGCCCCTTCCCCTAGAAACTCTTCCTGTGGAACATGGAGCTGGGCAGTGTTCCAGTGCTGGCCCTGACGGGGAGCCAGCAAGTTCTTTCATGGTTTCCTCCTGCTCCTGCCGCTCCTTCCTGTCAGTGGGTCCACTCGAACCCAGGCCAAAGGGCCTCAGCTCCTTCCTCCCCTCACCAGAGGAAGAGCATCCTCCATTCTTCTTCATCCATTCTGCAGGAATGTCGCAGAGAGGCTCCTTCTCAGGGCCCAGGCCCACATGGACTGTCATGTCCTCAGAGCCTGCTTGTAAGGCGACTCTAAACTGTGGCCTGCCCCAAAGGGACATCTAGGGCCATGGTTACAGGGCCACTCACTACTAAGAGAATGGTATTTTAGATCTCATATTTTATCTCACACGCATGCTCAATCAAACAGAAATAAAATAAATCCTGAAGTGATGTGAAAACAAACAAACAAAAACAGAGACCCAGAGGACCAGTGGCTGGTTATTCTAGTCAAAACAGTCCTTGTTTACTGCTCACAGAACATAGCATGGTCTTAGGCAACATGGCAAAGGTTGTCTTCAGCCTCATTCCCTCCCACCCAACCTCAACTCACAAACACACCCTTGGCAACTTTCACTTTCTACATTCACACTGGTGAGTGTCCAAAATCCACACACTGCTCCAGCTGCCCAAGATGCTCTACCCTACACAGCCCTCCATGTTCCAAACCCCTACCCAGTCCCACCAAAATTAATCCAAGCTTCCCCACCCCCACTCCCGCAACACATGTGCTTTTTTTTTTTTTTTTTTTTAATTTTAGAGAGAGAGAGAGAGAGCAGAATCAGGGGTGGGGGGATGCAGAGGGAGAGGGAGAAGTAGACTCCCATCCAAGCAGGGAGCCTAATGCGAGGCTCGATCCCAGAACCCTGGGATCATGACCTGAGCCAAAGGCAGATGCTTAACCAATTGAGCCCCCCAGGCATCCCTCCACAGCACATATTTTTATAGCCAAACCGTGAGCTCTTCAGAAGGGAACGGATATTAACTAACTGAGCAACTATTACATTCCAGCCACTACAAAAAGCACTTTACAAATGTTATATCATCAATCCTTACAACCACCCTTTGGAGTAGTTGTTGATACCACCATTTTGTACGTAAGAACCTGAAGCTCAGAGAGGTTAAATAACATGCCTAAGATTATACAGAAAAAAGTACCAATGCCAATATCCTAAAACTTTTTTTGCTTGTCTTCTCCAATTTTTAAACTTTTTCTAACAACCATACTACGTTAAATGGACCATGTTTTATTTACTTTTTTATGCCCAAGATCTGGCGTAGTTCCTGGCAGACAACAGGTGTCAAGTAAATACAGTTGAATAAATAAGAGGATAGAAGGATGGAAGGATGGATGGATGGATGGATAAGAGAAATGGATATGTTGGAATGACCTTTGATGACCATAAATTAAAGGGCTAGTCTTCTCAGATAATACCCTTATGTATGTGTATTCTGGAAACAGCTCTGATGCAACAGTCCCATTTTAGTTTGTGCCTTTCTTACCAGTTCTAGAAAAGCTGAAACTTGTTCAGAGGAAAACAGCAGGATTGAGGGGAGGTCTCAGTGATTTATTGTGAAGAACAAGTATGGGGACTGCCAGAGAAGAGAATATTCTAATCCACTCAAATACTGAAGGTTGGGTAGAGGGTACATGGAAGAGGAAGAAGATTCGCTCTGTGTTTCTGCAGGCCATTAGACTAGGATTGAGAGCAAAACCATAGTGGGGCCGATTTCTCATCAACATAATTCTATTCTTGCATACATTCAACAAGCACTTTTTGGGCATCTCGTATGAAAGAAGCACAATAGAAGCCATCTAAAGAATCGTATGTAAACTTTTATGCCTTCTCAAGAAAAAGAATAGGAAATGACTAGGAATTCTTTTAGGGCCTTGAAGAAGATCTGTACACTCAAGGAGTCCTGAAGCTTAAGCCTTAAAAGCCTTCATAGTCAATCCACCTGAGATTCAAAATCCCCTTTTCCCTGTCCACTCTCTCCTCCATCAGTCATCTTTTTATTTATTTCATGATGTATGCTATTTAAAAAATAAGCACACATGTAAATATTCACATCCCCCTTTCTTAGATAAAAGATAACATGCAATACATCTTTTTCCAACTCAAGCTAACACTGGACCCCAGAGAAAACTGCATCACAGTATACAGAGTTGTCCTTCATGACTTTTTACAGCTGTATAATACTCCATTGTGTGGCTATACCATCATTCATTCAATCATTTCCCTACTGATGGACCTATGATTACTTTTCAGTCTTTTGCTCTCTACATAGTGATCCAATGAATGGCCTTGAATATCATCTTTTTATATTCTTGCCAATATATCTTTGGGATAGAATTTTAGAAGTGAGATCGCTGGGTCAGAGGATCAGTGTATTTATAATTTCCTTAGATATCACCAAGTTCTCTTCCACAGGGAGGGTTGCTCAGGATTCTCAACACCAGCCTCTTCTCCCACCTGCTGCTTTGTCAAGCACTGCCTGGAAGCGTGGCCCAGTGACCTGCCCCAGCATTGCTAGTATCTAGGGATAAGCTGAAAAAGACGAAGCATCACAGAGTCCCATGATGGCAGGATGCCAAGGGCCCTGAGAACATATAGAATGCAGATGCGTTTGTGAAGCCCGCCCACCCATCCAAGGCTGCCTGGAGGACATAGGACTTTATGACCTATCTCTAAGTTGGGAGATGTTTAATAACGATATTAATAATTTGAACAACAGGGGCACCTAGGTGGCTCCGTCAGTTGAGTAGCCGACTCTTGATTTTGGCTCAGGTCATGATGTCAGGGTCGTGAGATCAAGCCCCAAGTCTGACTCACTGCATAATCTGCTTGAGATTCTCTCTCTCTCTCTCCCTCTGCCCTTCCCCCAGCTCTTTTCTGCTTTCTCTCTCTCTCTCAAATAAATAAAATCTTAAAAAAAAAAAACATTTTGCACAATAGGAATGCCTGGATGGCTCAGTTGGTTAAATGTCTGCCTTCAGCTTGGGTCATGATCCCAAGGTCCTGGGATTGAGTCCCATGTTGGGCTCCTGGCTGGGCAGGGAGTCTGCTTGTCCTCTCCCTCTGCCTCTACCCTCTGCTCGTGCTCTCTCTTTTTCTCTCTCTCACTCTGTGTATCTCAAATAAATAAAATCTTAAAAAAAAAAAAAACATTTTGAGCTGAGAAGAGTGTATAAGGCTGGGGGGTATACCAGATGTCCCTTTACATGCCCAAGGGAGGAGGGGAGAGGGCCTCCAGATCCCAGGACCAGCCTTTCTCCTCAGGGAGACCCTGCCATTCCTCTGAGCCACTGTGTCCACGCCAATGAACCGGACGGTGGCTGCTCAGGAGGACTTAGCTTATTTATAGCACAAACTACTCTCCCCTCACTTCTGTAAAAATCGTGTGAATGCCCCAGTGGGATGGACTGTGTGGCCATCTGTGACTCTGTTTCCACAACAAATGCCTCACAGCTGCGTGTCATCTGCTGGGTTCCCGTCAGCACCGCTCGGGCAGTTGAGCTGATGGCATTCAGGGTGCAGCTGGGGCAGGGCCAATGGAATCCCAACCCTCCGTCACCTCATCCCTTCCAGGGGATGGGATGTCCAGCCTGATGCCAGGACAGCCCCTGGAGGTCACCCTCCGTGTTCCTGAGAGAATGAAGAACAGTTCCATGACCAGAGTCTCAGTGCATGGGGGGTGCGGATGGTCCTGGGGCACCCCTAGCAGGGACCCCCGTCTCTGCCAGAGGCTGCAACAATGTGAGGCTCCTTTTCAAGGGCTGCAGAGCTTAGCGGTGCCTCAGGGAACAGCAAATTCCCACTCTGTCAGAAGCAGGGAGAGTACTCTTCAAAATATGCCCCTAACTTGAAAAATGCCGAAGACCAATTTTATGCCATGTTGTATCTACTATTTCCAGGACAAGGCTGTTGTTTTTAAATTGTGAGGCTCACGCTCCACTGTAAAAAGGTGAACTCTTCTGAGCCATCAGGCCCCTTGCTCTGGTGTGCCCATCTGAACTCAGGCAGCCTGCAGCCTTTTCCTACCCTCAGGTGTTTGCTATCAGTCTGGGAGCTGTGGAGAAAGGGTAGTCAATGGACTCTACCTTCCAGCAGATTCTCTCCTTCCGGCGGACTCCAGCCCATCGCAGGGTTGTCTGGGGGTGCTTTGCCCATCACCCAGGAGGAACCAGTTAGGAAGGGTGGCTTTTGGCATGTCACTGGACAAGAAAGGGTTTGGAGACGCCATCCTGGCAGCTGGATGGTAGGTGTTCTTTGCCAAATGTGATCGTGGCACCAGCCCAGGCAGGGAGTGGGGCATTCAAAACCCCCATTCCTTCAGGTGCAAGAGCCTCTGGGGATAGAGATACCTGGCTTGAGGATTTGAGTAGTTATGGTGGGGCCTGAAAGCCCAGGTGACCCCCTCTCTTCCTCTCAGGCTAGGCCCCGTGGGCAGAGGAGCTGAGCAGGGCCTGAGCCCAGGAGCTCGACGGCCTGAGGCTCTTGGCCGAGAGCTCAGCTGACCCATCCGAGAACCACACCGGCCTGGAAGAGCAAATCCTCCCTTGAGTCTCAGCCCCCTTGGTGTTTGCTTTCATCTCCTGTTCTCAAGTCCTGGTTTCGTACCCAGGATCTTTATCTGCTTCTCGGTCCTTTGATTTGGCAAATTGCCAAATTCCAGCCCGTTGGTCTTCTTAAAAAACTTACAGCTCTAGCCCCTAGCCATGAAGGACGGCATCTCCACCCCTACGGTTCAGCTCCCCCTCGCTCCCCACCCCCCACCCATCCCCAAAAGTCAGGCAATGGTCTGCTTTCACATCTACGGTAGAAGAGACCTGTGCACTGAGGTGTTGGAACCCTGGGTCCCCCCACCGCCTGGTAGAATGGGAGCCCTCGACCCTGCAGAGGCCAGCTCTGGAGAGATGGGCTTCCTGACCCAGGCTCAGTGCAGCCCTGGACCTTCAGACCCCAAGCTTTCTGAGATCAGGGCTCATCTATACTCTAAGGTCTGCAGGGAAAACTCACAAAGCCAGTAATGGCGTCCCTCCATGCCTCCTCCGGCCTCACATCTTCCTTCCGGGTCCCTCTCAGGAAGAAGTGACCTTCCAGCTCTGTCTTCCCACATTCCTCAGTAGTATGGCTGCATTTCAGGGACTCAGGAACATCGAGGCCCCAAACAGACCCAGGAAACCTGACCACTTAGCCTCTGAGGTTCTGTCCTGGCCCGGGTTCTGCTGATTGTCCACAATGAGTAAACCAACTTCAGCCAAGCTCTCTATAGTTACTAAAGATCAGTTATTCCCCTGAAGAGCCAACTTGGCATCTTGGTCCCTAATTAAGCCCGTGCCTGCCATCTGCTTGAAGAAAGGGCAGAAAGTAAGGCAGAGCTGTTGAGACTCCTTGTAAGAGGAACACCCCGTAAGAAGCCTCGGCCTCTTCTCTCTAGGCAACCCCCCCACAGCCCCCATGTGGGTAATGGAACTGGCTGTGAACCCTCAGTACCAGACACTTAGTAGCCACTGTGGGCCAGGCTCTGTTTCAAGCACTTGATAAATGTGAGCTCCTTTAATCCCCGTGACAACCCTGTGAGGTAGGCCCTGTTCGTATGCTTAGTTTATCGAGGAGGAGAATCCCAGAGACATTGAGTCCCAGAGACATTAAGTAAATTTCCCAAGGTCATTGAGCTGGTAAGTAACAGAAGCAGGGTTCAAGCCCCAGAAGTTTCACTGTAACCGAGACATAGAGTCTAAGAGGCAGCACCTGGCATATGACAGGTGCATGGCAGGTGGTGCTAGGCTCAGTGTATTATCACCTCATTAAAGTCTCACCTCTTCTGCCCTTTCACTGTGCAACACTGGGCTGTGATAGAGCCATCATTTGGTCAATGGCCAGTTCCGACCAAGGAGAGATACAGAACTATGTGAAGTAATTCCGAGTCCCTGAGCTCTGGCTCTCCTGGACTTCATAGTAGCTGGTTTGTCTGGAGATCTAGAACAGATCATGATTCCTAATTTTCCTGAAGCACAAATCTGAGTCATGTGTGTTCCCCAGAAGCTCATCTGAGAGCAATGGTCCCATGGTCGGTGGGTGAGTCGAGCAGGCACACTTCGGCTCTGTGACCTCTATTTGTTGTTGTTTACACAGACCTTCTCATGAATGACAAAAGCTCATGTTTCTCTATGAAACACGAACATCACAGGAGCGACAACCGCTGATGCTGATGATGGAAGGAAAGAGACCTAGGAAAAAAGTCATTCATTCCTCAAAAAAGAGCCATCCACAAATCACGTGGCTCAGATTGCTGCCGTAAACGAGGCCACCACAGGCTCTGCACAAACCTAAGAATAAGCAGTTTGCGGATCCCTACAAAGACCTGTCTAGAACACTGGGCAAAGGCTGAAAAGGTGCAGCCTTGAGGTGAGAGAAAATGTAAAGAGAACAGGGGACATGACAAAAGTAAGTGTCCATGGATATCTTTGCAATCTTGGGAATTTACCAAGATCCGGGGATCTAAGTTTCATGAATACAAAGGCTCTACTTTACTTAACTACAATGCTTGGTGGGAGCTTGGATGCAGGAAACCCCTTTCTTTTTTTCCAGAAAAGCAAGCAAATGGGAGCATCTCTGGCCCACAAGAGCCCCATGATGGAGCAATCTGGGCCAAGACTCTCCATACCCCCTCCCCAGGCACAGGCAGAGTCCAGGCGGACCATCCTCCCTGGCCTCCCACTTCCCCAAGGCGGCCCAGGCACCTGCTCCAAGACTGACAAGTCTTCAAGTGTGGTCGTTCTACACTTGGTCTCAGATTTCCTGAATTCCCCAGCCTGCTTTGTTCTCTGTTCTCTCATCTTTGGGATTCCTATGGGCATTTTCAGTATAGTAGAGGATCATGAGAACTGCTTCCAGTGGGATTGATATTGAACTTGCCGGGGAGCTAACATCCTTGGGATTGGGGAGGAACAGTAAGAACAAAGGCATCAGTGGAAACAAATACAACCCGTGAGCTACTTTATGCAAATATGGTCCCTTCGCTGCTCTTATCAAGCTGAAAACAAATATCCTAAAGTTACTGGCGAGCAGCCAATGAATTGAATACCTAATTAAAGTGAACTAGAACTGTCTTGAAATCGAGGATTTCAAGCATTTGCCAACGCAAGCATGGAGAAATCGGGGGTTTTAATTGCATAGCAGCAGCAAACAAGGTATTTGCAGGCCTCAGCAGAAATAAATGCATAGGGGCTCATTTTTTAGGGAAAAGGCACATATGGTCATTTTCGATTCACCCTGGTTGTTGCTCGATGCCTCCAAGTCAGAGAATGTGTCGGGAGCCAAGAACATAAGGAGACATCATTTGTCAGGATGTGGAAGAACACAGACCAGTGTTCCTAATCGTGGTCATTCTTACTAGAGCAAGGAGAAGGCTGCACATGCAACTCATAGGGATACCAGAGTCTCTTTTTAGTATAAGTATGTCCCAAATATTGCATGGGACATACCTACACTAAAATTTTATTTGTTATTCATCTGAAATCCCAACGAAATGAGGCAGCCTGTATTTTCAATTGCTAATCCGACAACCCTAAATCCAAGATACACAAGGGATCCTCATGGTCTGGAGAGTAAGCCGGGGGACCCGCAGATAAGTGGCTTGAGCATCACAAGGTTGTTCTGTGCAAACTCAGGCCTCTGTTTCTTCATCTGGAGAGTGGGGAGAATGATACTTTACTGGGCAGAGCTACCACGGTAAGGGTCAGGAGTAAAGTCATAAAGCACCTAAATGTCACATTTTATGTCCTCGGGACACAGTAGCTGTTGCTAATATGGCCAGGCCCTGTGGCCAGTGAGCAACACACAGTAGGCCCTCAATATGAGTCCGTTCTTGTCGCTGAAGGGAAGAGAGCCCTTAGATAAGAAGGAACACCGTTTATGAGTACCTCCTGTACACCAAGTACTTCATAACATTATTTTGTATAAGCCTCCTAATAAGCCTACAAAATAGGAAATATCACCATCTTTTCCTGGCTATGGAAATGGAATCTCAAGAGAATTTGAGGAGTTTACCTAATTTTCCATTACCTGTAGGAGGCAGAGCTGGGGTCGAAACCCGCCTAACCCCGAGTCCTGTGCTCTTTTCCCTGTATCGTCCTGCCCCCCATCACTGAATTCCAGGCAGGGCTGATCCTGCTAGAGTGACAGATGACCCTGTCTGTAACCAAACTCGACTCCTCACCTGAAGAGTTTTCATCTCCCATTATTGGGGGGGAGGGGCTTTCCTTTTCCTGTGGGAACACGGCTGTGGTCTCATGATGAAGTCAGCAGGAAGATGGATTTTGAATTTTTGAACTCACTTTACTGTCAACCGCACTGATACACCTGTTTTGCATTAAGGGACAGATAATGGTAAAATTTTAGAATCTGAAAATGCTGAATTCCTTTGGGCAGCTGGCAAGAAGCTGGATGGTAAGTGTGAATCCTTTAGATGCTTCTCTCATGTTGCATTCTGTCCTCACACATAGCCCTCTCCATTTTATCCTGGAAGCAGGAGGGTCTGTCGCTCCTTTCCCTTTTAAGGGCTTGACTGGTAAGACCAGAATATAAAATGCTGGGCAGGAAGGCAGCCATACTGGAAAAAGAGATTGTGTGGAGGGCCACACTTAGAATTCAGTATTGCTTTTAGCAATCTAGGGATTCCACTAGGGGTCCCCCCCAGGCAGGAAGAGTCCCTCCTTTTGAGGGCAGCCATGATCCTGCAAGGAGTGAAGGTATCAGGGAGATTTGGCGCAAGACATAGGTGCAAGTGTCATGCCAACCAGAATGGGAATTCAAGTCACAAAGCCAACCCAGTCTACAGGGGAAAGACCTTCCCTTCAGTCACACTGAAAATCTCCCTCCACTAATTTGTTTAGTTGTCTAAAATGTCAAAATGTGGAGACATGGTCCCAGTAACAGCCAAGTGTTATCAGCTCACGTGTTCCCAATCAGACTTTATCTTCAACTTCTTTTATTTTTTTAATTAATCAAAATGTTCCAGTATTGGGGGATGGTACCCTAATTCCATTTAATTTTTTTCTCTAGTTCTGGATCCAGTGGACAAGGAGGAACCTTCATCCCTCACCCCTTACAACAATAAGTTCCTTGAAAACTATTTGACTGATTCCCTCAGCTCTTCCCTCCTTTCTTCTCTCTCTCCGATCTCTTTCCTTTTCCTCTCCTTATACTGTGTCAGCAAAACCGGTCTTGACGGGGGCCGCCCCAGCCCTACAGGGACTTCACATCCCCTCTGAAGCCCTGTCGGAGCTGGTTCCCATCTCCCATCTTGCTTGGGACGGAAGACCTCAGCCAGCATGCCGGGATCCCTGCTCAGGCCCCACTCCCCAGGTCCGAGGGCGCTCACGGGTCTGCAAGCTGCTCCTCTGAATGCAGACTTTGTGTCTGGATGTGGAGAGCTGTTTACAGCTTCTGTAGGCCCAAGGGGGCTTATTTGCACAGAGCTCTTACCTAAGCAGAGCTGGTTCCAAGCCCCAGGGGCCCCAGGAGGGCTGGCGAGGCCTCCCAGCAAGGGCACAATTAGGGCGCCGTGGAGAGCCATTGTTGCCCAAGTCAGTTCTCCGCTTCCCAAAACAAGCCTCCAACTAGAGACCCAGGCTTTCCGCTCGTTTGTGTCAGCAGGTTCTCAAGTCTGAGATTTCCCTGTGGAGCTAAAGCCTTCGCAGCAGAACCGTATTCGTCATGTGTTTATGTGTGAGGCGGATTCTAGGGCACACTCTCAGGCTCTTCCTGAGCTGCCAGTCAGGACCAGATGTGGAGAGAGACACAAATGGGCACTGAGAGGTCTGGGCTTACCAGATTGACAGGGGATGCAGGAAGAACGCTGAGCTCCCTTTCTATCTGCTTTCTACCTGGTTTCATTTTCAAGGGATTCCAAAGCCTTGGCAATTTGGTACGTGGCTGAGCACATGGCTGTCCTTCTGCGAAGGTTGGAGGAAGGAATGGTGGCTCTGGTTTTGTTCTTGTGTTGGCATAATTGGTCTGCCTCACGTTCCCCAAGTATGACTGGGACGAAAGGGAGGGCTGTCTAGCACAGAACGTCGCTTTGGGTCTGTACGTTGGAATTGGCGGCAAGGGATGTAGATGGTTGTTGAATACAAGATATCACATTTTTCTTCACGGACACATAATGGTGGTGGTGCTGGTGTTGGCGGTCGTGGCTGGGATGACGGGGGTAAGGTGGTGGGTAGAGGAAGAGGAGGAAGAAGGGGGAGGGAGGTGTGCTAGAGAGAATGACCACACTTCCAACATTATTGCTCCTGGTTCTGAGACCTCTACTTGGGCCTAAAACATGGCCCAAATGGCATCCCCTTCCCCTTGGTGCTCCATTAACTCTGATTTCACCAGCACTCGCAAACCCCGAGTTTTTGTGCACAGCGGCAGGACCGGAAATGAGCCAAAGGTAGTCATTTCTCACAGTTTCCCAGTCTCAAGGTCACCGGGAGAGAGCCTGATCGCTTGTATGGGTCATCAGTCCTTAGCTCACCTTAGCGATCTCTAGATGCAGAAAGAAATGCCGGTGGGAACTACAGTACTTTGTACCCAGAACTTGACAAAAAGCATGCACTTTGGAGCCATCTAGATGAGAGTTCAAAGCCCAAGCTTTTCATTTTCTAGGACTTCATACTCTTAAGCCTGACTTCCTCTTTCTTGAAACAGAACACAACTTACCTCACAAGACTGCACAGATTCTATGAGATGGGGCCTGGCACATAGTCAGTTCTCCATATAGGTCAGCGTCTATGGGGCTCACCCCACTTCCAGGACGGGGTCCAAGGCAAAAACACGATGCTCAAGGCAGTTTTATGCTCACTTTCTGCTTCTCCTTCCTTGTCCTAGACCTCAGCCAGAACCAGTGGGCACTTCCTGTCCTAAACATTTTTCAGGAGCCACATTTTTCACTTATTAAGAAGGATCCTGATTCCTGTGACTTAGGATAACAAAGCTTCAGACATCAAAACAACCGTTTTTAAAGAAAGAGGGAGAAGATTGAACCGCTCAAATGGTTGTTTTTTCAAATGCTGCCCAACTGTTTTTTTCCACAGAATGGGCTGGTATTTTGGCTGATTGAACCATGTGAAATTATTCTATAACATTTTTTTTCACACCATCAGGATGTCTTCCTTGATGTCTGCCCCAGGTTCTCTTTGCTTATGTCATTCCATTATACCTACTTACGCTGTCTGGAACTGAAATAAAACATCTAGATTCTACCACTTGGATTTGTACCTTTCAAATATTTATAAACCGTAGTCACGACTTCATATAGCCAATCCTATACATATTTAATTTCCCTTTATAAACAAGTCCTAGTCTTCTTAAATCATTTATTTCCTCTTCTGAAATCCTTCCAGAGCTGCTTTTGCCTTAACATGAAGAGGTGCCCCTGGGTGGGTTGTTATCAAACAAACTTTTAAAAGTAGTTGTTCTGGAATCTGAGGCATGTATGGAAAGCACAGATTCCCTGACCTCATCCCCATTGATTCTGATTCATAATCCTGGGGTATGGATCCCAGCAATCCACACCCATGCATGCATGGTCCCCAGGTAACTCATGAGGGTTCCCTGTAGACCACGCCCAGAAGCACAATGTCACATCACAGTGGGTATGGTAAAGTGAACAGTAAGCCATGAGATTCCTGCTTTCCAATTTGCAATCACGTGCAGGCCTATCTTCCTGAAATTACATCAAGACTTAACCTTGATCAGAGTTCGAGTGTTCCCATGCCCTTCAGTCAAATACTCACATCGTCTTGGTTTTTTACTGCAAATGGCCAAACGTATCCATTAGAGAGATCTGGCCAGTTTAACTTCTAGAAGGTTCTCCCATTTCCCTGCTCTCCAGGTTCTGGGCTGAGGGATGAGGGTTGTGGAGGGTGGTGGGTTCCACGGCCACATCTGCTGTCCTAGACATCTAGCAATTTTGCATCCTATAAGGTTACTGTTTCCTATCTCTGTTTTTTTGTTTTGTTTTGTTTTTAATTTTTTATTCCTATCTCTGTTTTTATAAGAATATAACTCCCGTTAATATTTCTTTGTGTTTGTATGGCACATTGTGCTTCACAAAATACCTTAAGCCCCATGATTTCACCTGATCTTCACAATACCTTGGTTTCCATTTTCCAGATGAGGCAATGCTCAGAGAGAACAAGTAACTGGGCTAGGGACTGATAAAAAGTGAACAGAGGACCCAGGCTTAAAATGACAGATTCTTTCGCCACCTCTACCTTATGATCACACAGGCTGTTGTATTATCAAACCTATACTCTTTGAGTGTTGCTGATTAGTACATCATATGTTTGCTTCATTTAGGTATCTGTTACTCATCATAGCTGTTTGGGGTCAACAGGACATATCCAAGGAGCGTATTTTTAACCCCACTTACTCAATGCATCGATGTTGTCCACAATTACAGAATAGCTCATGATCCTCTAAGTTTTATTTTGAAAGCTAAAATAAAAGACAGTGGCAGTTTATTATGTTGCAAAGAACACCATCATTATTAGCCTCAAGTGTTCAGCCCACAGAAATGCTTTGCTGGATGGACCCCACGGGCAGGAGAGGGAAGAAAGCGGGGCTCCCAGTTCTCGGATGAGGCCTAGGCCATCGGTATTGTTTTCCCAGGCTACTGGAAGTCAGTGGATCATAATTAATCGAAAGTATGTATTGGAGGGCACCAGACTGGCTCGGTCAGTAGAGCAGGCAATGCTTGCATAGAGCTCACACACATACGAGTTTTTTGGGGGGGGTGCCTGTGTGGCTCAGAAAGTTAAGTATCTGTCTTCAGCTCAGGTCATGATCCCAGGGTCCTGGGATCAAGCCCCATGCCAGGCCAGCTCAGTGGGGAGTCTGCTTCTCTCTCTCCCTGCCTCTCCCCCTGCTTGTGCTCTCTCCCCCTTTCTCTCAAATGAATAAAGTCTTTTAAAATAAGTAAATAAAATATTTACTGGACACTATGTATCCAAAGTCCATATATTAGATAATACTAAAACAACAGAATAGCAATATAAGAGAATCTAGGTGCCAAGTGGCTTGTGAGCCTTTGAACTTGCTGTTCTTTACCATCATTCATTTATTCATAGAATAAATATTTTACAGAACACTTACTGTGAACCACACACGTGACTGGCTCCTGGGGCAGTGGACAACACAGACCCACCCCAGCCCACAAAGCTAATGGTGTTATAAGGGGTACACACAATTCAGGGAGCATGAATGCAGGAAGGGTGAAGGGCAGGGTGTCATGCCTGCACCCACAAGGGGCTTCCAGACAGCCAGGACAGAACTGTCCTTGCTAGGAAGCTGCATTTGAATCAGGGGCCCATTGCTCTTACGTGGAGTGTAGATTGATTTGGGGTGGCCTGCAGGGAGTGTGGGGAAGACGTGGCCCTCACCCCTTGGGCACACTGAGAGTAGTAGGGCATCCCTGTTTTACACTTCTACTTCATTCTGCCTGAAGCCTTTTCCTCCTCTCCCCCATGAGCTAAATTCCAGTGTCCGCAGGTCTCCAGCCCTCGCTGTTAACAGAGTCACGTCAGACAGTCCAGCACTGGGCATGGAGGCATCCTGTGCACATCCTCACCGTCCCTCACAGGTGTCCCCCAGCAGGTTGTATAAAACCATGCCTTCCTTACGGTGCACCTTTTACCCAAGCTCACATATTCCTGCGGGGTGCACTCAGCCCTCATCTGCTGTGTCCAGTTAATCTCTAATAAGGAAACTGTCTGAAAATCACTTGGAATCACTAATGGGATTACTTACCCCTCCCCAGTAAAGGCTGAATTATTTAGGAGCTCCTACGGGTGGAGTCTATCAGAAATGTGGATTGAGTCAGAAAGTTTCCATTAAAAAGCTGTTCGAGGCAGCAATAAAACCCAACAGGGTCAGCACTGGAGGGTTGGGAGGGGCCAAGTCAGACAAGTGCTCGATCAGAGTCTGTTTTGGCTGTGTGTTTTTTAATTTCTGATAGTTTGTTCTTCATATGGTTTTCATTTTGATTTTTTAAAAATATTGCATTAATGCAGCAATTGCTATTCTTGGTATTGACCCAAAGGAGCTGAACATGTAGGTCACGTGACAACCTGCACACGGTTGTTTATGGCAGCTTTACTGATAATTGGCAAGACCTAGAAGCAACCAAGCTGTCCTTTAGTGGGTGAGTGGATAAATAAACGGTGGTTCATCCAGACAGTGGAATGCTAGTCGGCGCCAAAAAGGAATGTGCCATCAAGTCCTGAAGAGACCTAGAGGAAACATTAAGGCATATTACTGAGTGAAAAAAGCTGATCTAAAAAGGCTGCATACTGTAGGATTCCAGCTACCTGGCATCCTGGCAAAGCAAAGCTTTGGAGACAGTAAAAAGATCAGTGGTTGCCAGGAACCGGGGGGCAGGAGGGAGGAATAAGGGGAACACAGAAGATTTTTAGGGCAACGAAGAAGCTACGCTGTGCGATCCTACATTATACTTTCGTCAAGACCCACAGATTTTGCAACCCCAAGAGTGAATCCCAATGGAAACTCTAGACCCAGGGTGATATTGATCCATTAGGGCAGATTCGGTTGTAACAAATGTCCCCCCTTGGTGAGGATGTTGACATTGGGTAAGTCTGAGCATGTGTGGGGCTGGGGATATATGGGAATTCTCTGTACCTTCTGTTCATTTTTTCTGGGAACCTAAAACTGCTCTAAAAAAAATAGTCTAGGGCGCCTGGGTGGCTCAGTGGGTTAATCTGCTGCCTTCGGCTCAGGTCATGATCCCAGGGTCCTGGGATCGAGTCCCGCATCGGGCTCTCTGCTCAGCGGGGAGCCTGCTTCCCTCTCTCTCTCTCTGCCTGCCTCTCTGTCTACTGTGATCTCTGTCTGTCAAATAAATAAATAAAATCTTTAAAAAAATAAAAAATTTAAAAAATTTTAAAAATTTAAAAAAATTTAAAAAATAGTCTATTTAAAAATATTGCTACAATAAAAATGTTGCATCAGGATAGCATTGATTTTGTATTACTGAGGTGGTTTTTTTTTTCCTTTTGGCACCTTGCCTTACATTTTGTGACTGCCCTCCTTGCCAGAGACCTCACAGGGTCTGTCTTCCAGGACACGTGTTGCAGGGGCTACTCAGACCCCCGTGCAGGAGCCTGATGTCAGGGAGCACTTAGAATGTGCTGCTAATCCTTAAGGCTCCTCCTGCTTCGCTGGCTCTCCTGCCTTCGCAGTTGGTCTCCCCTCCCTGCCAGCAGGGTGAGCATTCTGCATCATGCTCTTCCAGTTGCTTCTCTCCAAACTCACTCTCTCCCCTTCACACTGTCTCACCTCTACATCCACACCCAAGCTGTATTCCCTGTACTCTGTTCTATCTACTTCTCCCCTCTCTTATACTCACGACTGACTTATTTCTAACAGAAGACATTTTTAAATGCCGGCCTGCTATGAATCCATCATTCGGGCAGGAAAGGACAGGCTCATTTGTGAAATTGAGACAGCTTCCCCACGGAGAAAGACTCCAAATCCCCTACAGATCTCTCTTCTGTTTCCTTCCCTCCGGGGTGTCCCCTAGATCCCACAAATGGTTGCAGGACAAGAATATGGGCTGACTGTGGAGGGGCCATATTGTCCCATCTCTCGTGGCTTCCTACCCACCACGTGCTGGGCACATGCACCAGTCCACAACCTCACATGATTTCCACACATCCCTGCACCGCTCTCATACAGAGAACCAGAGGCACTGGCCCACAAAGGTAGCTCAATCAATCCCACAACTGATCAAGGGCAGACCAGACATTTAAACCTAAGGTTTTTGACCCTCAGTCCTGTGTTCATTCCATTACTCCATGAACTCTCCCCTCTACAACCTCTGAACCCCCACATCCTTCCCAAGGAAATCACATGATGGTTGGAGCAATTAGCACAGGCCAAGACTGACGTTCTAAATAGCAAACTTGTGGGTTTAAAAATCAAGATATGGGATACCTGGGTAGCTCAGTCAGTTGAGCATCTGCCTTGAGCTCAGGTCTTGATCCCAGAGTCCTGGGATGGAATCCCTGCTCCCTGCTCAGCGGGGAGCCTGCTTCTCCCTCTCCCTCTGTCCCTACCCCCTGCTCATGCTCTGTCTCTCAAATAAATAAATAAAATCTTTAAAAAAAATTTTTTAAAGTCTCAAGAGACTCTGTAGTTCCCTATAGACACATGCAACCCCTGAGAGAAAACTCTCCCACTTTTTCCCTCATGAATGAATTTATTCAGCAACTTTTTTCCAGCCCCTCTGCAGAGTCTTTTGTAAATTCCTACTCTCAGTGCTGCGGGAGGAGGAAATAAACGTACCAATGAGGTCTCTGCAACGGACTGCTGTGCGTTTTCAAAACGCAGACACAACCCCAGTGAGTATGTGTGCATGTTATGTTTCTCAGCTGGGTATCTTCAGGAGCTAGGGACATTCGTTTTCCACCCCAGCACGCAGACTTGGTGGGAGGGCAAAGGCCCTCCTAGAGTCCATTGTTTTCCTTGCCTTTGCCGAGAGCATGAGATCAGCTCGTAATGATGGCAGACCTCCAAGACCCAGCGAAAGAGCAACTGGGAGTACAGTAATGGGAAGTGGTAAATTGTAGAAGACATTTGCAATCTACCCAACAGAAGTTGTTTCTTTTCTGGGAAGTTGAAGAAGTGCTGAATGCCTGAGTGCCTAATGGGTTTGTAAGTGTGTGGGGGTTAGTGCCAGGAGCATAGAAATCATTGTGATCACAACCCACCTCAATCCATTTCTGAGATCCCCAGTGAGAAGGACTGGAAAGACTCCATGATAGGAGAACCCTAAAGTAATTCAGATCAGGGAGGCGGGGAATGCCCGTCCTTGGTGTGCTCCAAGGCTCAAGGGTTACAATGTAAGCTTTTATCAAATACTGATATAGGGGCTTGACAGAAGTCATTTCAGATCACCCACACCCCAACATGAATGGGGCTGGTCTTATTATAACCCTACTTTAAAGATGGAGAAATTGAGACCCAGAGAAATCAAGATCACACATCTATTAATGGGGGGGGTTAATAATCCAAATAGTTCTGTCTGACTCGGTAGCACACCCTCTTAACTATCCCGTTCTGTTGACATCAAGCTCTTGGGCACCAATGACAGCAGGCATCCCAAGCAAGATGTCACCTTTCATTAATTCATTCAACACCCAACAACACCCAGCGAGCCTATACACTGTGCCAGGCCTTTCTCTTGGCACCGAGTCTTCCCTGATGAGAGAGACAGGAAATGTGTCTTCATGGAACTTGGAATCTAATGAGTGAGCACCAGGGTCGCCACTTAAAGCTGGGTTGTTTGGGTCCTGCACAAAGTCTCTTGGCCAAGTAAAAGTAAAATTTAGCTCACATTCTGAGAGCCCCATCCTCTGGAAGAAGCAATTTTTTAAAAATGTCCCAAAGCATTATATGGAATGTGTAGAAGGGCCCACCTCCCTTATACTTTTCAAGCCAATGTCACCCTGGGAGATCCCCATGACCACCTGCAGTGCCAGGTGATGTGAATCTGTCCCAGGGCAGACTCTGCATGGTAAGGAGGTATTTGGTCAAGAAATCAAAATCAGGAAATCAAGAAAGAGTAGCTCAGTCCATTTGACCCCAACGGATGGGGTCCATACCCACTTTCAGGAAATCTTGGCCCATCAACCGTGATTCAAAACTAACCCTCCCCCCAAGAAAAGTACCTCAATGAGTAACATTTCCTAGAATTCCCAAAAATAGTACCCCCTCTCAGCAGAGGGCTGAGCCCTTGCTTGGCCCTGGACCTGCAGGGCTTCTCTCCAAAATGTCATACTCAGGGAAGCTGAAGGGAAGGGTCCCAGAGATACCTTTTGCACAGAACCAGCAAGAAGAAAACTCAAGGCAACATTAAACCCAAAGCCCAGTGTCCCTGGGAACAGAAACAGAGACTAAAGGGAAAGTTCTTTGGGAAGAGGAATGTGTGTGCTAACTTTTAGATTATAATTGTATAATGGCTTATATTTATGAAGGCTTCATGTGTGGCATATTGCCACATACATATTGTGTAGAATATTGTGCATATTCCACAGAAACCCTAATATGATTACTTTTTGATAGATGAGGAAATGGATAACCAGAAAAAGCAAATCATTTGGCCAACATCACATAGTTAGGAAGTGGCCAAGGTAGAAAGTGGCAAGTGAGGGTCCCTGTGACTCAAGCAACCCATGATTAACTTGCATTCTGGCTTTGCCCGGGAAGTCCTCAGCCCTAAGATAAAGATAAAGATAAAGGAAGTGAGATAAAGGGAATGTGGCTAAGAAGAAGTAAGGCAAATAGAGAGAAGGGAAAGCAGAGAAGCAAAGGTAGCAGAGGGCGGGCCCTAGTAACTTCTGGGTGATAAGGAGAGACAGTTACTACAACCAGCTATAAACGGGGTTGATTAGTGTCAGCATCTAGAGTAGAAAATGTTCCAGCCAGAAAGGACCTTGGTGTTCTCCTCCAGCCCCTCCTGCACAGTGAGGAAGCCGAAGCCCCGAGATATCCAGTGGCTTCCCACGGGGGCAGGGATGTTCTAGAAGCAGAGTCCCGGCCAAGCCCTGGGTCTCCTGGCTCTCAGGTCTAGTAATTTCCACCACCCCTGTATCGCTAAGATTAGTATCACCCAGAAGCAGCTGTGGTCACGCCCCCCCCATCCAGTTATGTAGCACATGCCACCTGGGCACCCACCTCTGTGAGGCTTAACGAAAACACGGCCCCGGTCATGTGAGCCGCAGAGGAATGGAAAATTCCAGGTCAGTGAGCAACAGCCCCTCTAGGTACCCTTCTTCATCAGCCCTGCCTGGGGAGGCTCCCAGGCCCTTCTGTCCCACCACCGGTTAATGTTTCACTTCGGTGAGGCTTTCGGGAACAGTGAACAGGGAGCTGGCCTTGAGGGGCCAAAGGTAGGCAGCCAGCGGTGCCTGATGCAAATCAGCGAGAACGTACTTTGGATGAGAATCGGCCAGCCTCCCGCACAACAGCTGGGAAGCTATTCATAGGAAAGCATGCTATTTGTGTCTGCCTGGCATTTGAATTAGCCTCACCTAACCGTGCTGCTTTCCCCACTGATGTGAGTCACGCTCCTCCTTCCCAAGCAGGGGGTTGTGGGAGGCAACAGGGAATTGCTTCTCCTCACTAGCCGAGGGAAATGCAGGGCCAGGACTGGCATTTCCAAGGACACTTCTCCACCACCCCCTTCCCCGAGACGGTACGGGCTTCTGATCAGGAGAGCTCACTCTTCATAACATCAGCCCTATTCTTCTCCATATGGGAGTGGTGCCTCCTGGGACCCTTCGTAATTTCCGCTCAGTCCAGGCTCCTGGGCAAACACGGGAGGCCAGTGGGCTGATGGCCTAGGCTGTTCTGGAACAGGCTGGGTTTGAGAGAAAGCTGGTCATGCACCACAGGAGGGCAGCTCCCGGATATCCCCTTGCTCCCCTAGCTCCACACCATGTCACAAGCTCCTGTGCTGGGGGCTGGAGGGCCGAAGCTGTGGGGGATTTTTCCCCATGCTTGACCCTGTTCTTCCTAGGAGGCGCCACCTGTCGGCTCTCCTTCCCGCTGTAGGGTGAAGCACAGTTTGGCCTGGTCCCGATGCAGAAGCTGGTCCCAAGTCGCCCCTAGAGGCCCAGCCCGGCCTTGGACACCCCTCATCCACGGATCCCTAAAAGGGGGCCCCCAGAGCCTAGCTGGGGAGTCAGCTTCCCCCCACAGAGGCCCACAGAGGACAGTTCCCATCCATCTCGGACCCCAGGGAATGATTCCAGCTCTGTCCCCGAAACAAAGTGGCACAGGAGCCCATCAGACTACAGGTGTCAGGAAGGCGCTAGGTCTTCCTTCCCGCTGGCCGCTCCCCTTCCCTATACTCTCTACTCCCACAAACATGTGGGACCCTGGGGGCTGTAAGCAGGGAGACTCTGTCTCCTAGCAAATACTCAGGTTCATTTTAAGAGCTCATCCAGCCATGAATGGCTCAGCTCCCCAGCAGGACTTTCAGCTTCTCCGGGACCAGGCTTCGATCTTTATACCCCCGCACGGCGGCTCAGAGCTGGCATGGACTCCAGGACTTAATGGGCACTCCCCACGTCCCTTCGGCACCCAGGCTTGGCTCCTTACAGGCAGGCACTTCTCATCTCTGCGTTTCTGCAGAGCCTGGTGCCAGCTAGGACACAGGAGGGGTCCATCAGCGGTGTTGTTCATGTCACTCATCCCATCGGAGGGAAGCTCTTTGTAAAGGATTCAACGTCATGACAGAATGGACATAGACAAGATCCACTGAGGCATTTGACATATACACTAATGGACGTATGGTGGCCAAAGCCACGGACACGTGGACTGATGCAAACTCCGCCTTCAAGAAACTAGTGACCTACTTAGAAATTACACTTCTGGGGCGCCTGGGTGGCTCAGTGGGTTAAGCCTCTGCCTTCGGCTCAGGTCATGATCTCGGGGTCCTGGGATCGAGCCCCGCATCGGGCTCTCTGCTCAGTGGGGAGCCTGCGTCCCCCTCTCTCTCTGCCTGCCTCCATGCCTACTTGTGATCTCTGTCTCTCTGTTGAATAAGTAAATAAAACCTTTTAAAAAAAAAAATTACACTTCTATTCTTTGAGAGCAAAGATGATCCAGGCATGGAGGACATAGGATTTTAGCTGTCTTCCAAGTGGAATGCATGGGCCTCCTGCTAAAGTAGTCCTTCCTTCCTTCAACATTTATGGGCCCCTACTGTGTGCCAATTGAGAAATCCAGGAGAACAGGTTGACCCCGCATGGAGGGCTCACAGTCTGGTGGGGTGAGGTCATGCCAGCGACAAACTCATTACATGGGGATAGGCGCTGCTTTGGAAAGATGGTCTAAAGGCCCTGGGACCCTTAGAGTCCCAGAGTAGATGAATTCCTCCCAGGGGCAGGAAGGGAGGACAAGGGTTGGGAAGGTCATTTTAAGGGTGGACAGATCTGGATGTGCAGTAGAATATTCTAGGCCAGAGGTTACTAACAAAGGATGGAAATATAACAGTGCTTTGGGGATGCAACTATGACGGGGAATATCTTTGGCTGGGGAACAGAGCATTTGCTTCTAATAAACTCCACTGGTTTGGGGTGCCTGGGTGGCTCAGTTGTTTAAGCATCTGCCTCCCGCTCAGGTCATGATCCCGGGGTCCTGGGATGGAGTCTCACATCAGGCTCCCTGCTCAGCAGGGAGTCTGCTTCTCCTTCTGCCTATCTCTCTCTCTTTCTCCCTGACAAATAAATAAATAAAATATTTTTTAAAATATTAAAAAAAACAAACCCTCCACTGGTTTCAAGGACTCTTCTCAGAAACCGATGCCTGGATTCACTTCCCCTAACAGTTCCAGAGTCCGGACATGGGTGAGTAGGCTTTCTGAGGAACAGGACAAAACTTGTGCCTGGAACCTTGGACACAACCAAAGACACCCTTGGGGGCCTGGCAAGGGGCCATGCGTGACCATGTCCCCAGCACTGACCAGCTAGGTGTGGGTAGACCCTCTCTAGTTCTTTCCCCCTCAGGTGACTAAGAACCTTATCATTATAAAAGCCGTAAAAATGCCAAACTTTAACCTTATTAAAGTCACACTGTTCTGGTCTTGGCAACCCTAATAGGATTTTACAACTCAGCCTCTTCGGCTGGAGTCCTTGAATAGCCCAAGGTCTGTCAGGGTCTGTGATGGGTGACTAATGTGATCACGATTGGAGCCAGCCCACCCACATTCCCAGCCTCCCCCGGCCCAGCCCCCACCAGGTTCACCGTGGCCTTCCATAATGGCCTCCTGTTTATTTACAAATGGAAACTGAGAAATTTCCACTATCCTGGACCCCGGGAAGAACATGTGAGTGTGCCCTATAGCACTCACAGGCTATCATGTTCTTTTCCTCTGGATGAATGAAAGAGTGAAATTTTTAGCTATTATTGTAATGATTAATACGCTAATCCGGGGCGCCTGGGTGGCTCAGTGGGTTAAAGCCTCTGCCTTTGGCTCAGGTCATGATCCCAGGACCCTGGGATGGAGCCCCGCATCAGGTTCTCTGCTCAGCGGGGAGCCTGCTTCCCTTCCTCTCTCTCTGGCTGCCTCTCTGCCTACCTGTGATCTCTGTCTGTCAAATAAATAAATAAAATCTTTTTAAAAAATATGCTAATCCATACCTCAGGAGAGGCAAACAGGAAAGTGACATGAGAGCCAGCACAGGAGGGGGAAGAGGAAAAGCGGGAAGGGAAGAGAGGACCCAAAGCAGAGAAGGGAGTGGGAAGACACAGAAGGGAAGGACAGAGAGACAGCAGGCAAGTGGCCCTTCTCCCAAGGGCTGTTTGGATCCAACAAGCCTGAGCACACTGAGGAGTCCCCTCCTGCCCGGGGCCACATTAGTGGGAAGTCAGGTGAGTCGGTTCCTAAGAAGAGTCTTCCAGAAGCAGTTATGAACAGAAGGGTCTCCTTATGTTACAGGGGTTATAGACCCTTGAGGACTGGAGGAAAGAGATGGGCTTTCTCCCAAGAAAAACATGCACAGAGAGAAATTTTGTACCTGGTGTCACGGAGTTCATCAAGCCCCTAGACCTTCATAAAAAAAACAAAGACAAACAGTCCTGTTGTCCAGATGTTGGTGTTTCAGCAGCTGGGACCACGTCCCCTCCATCAGACCCCTCTGCAATGCAAGCCTTCCAGAAACAGGTTTGGGAAGATGACAACGGAATCGTCACATGTGTCCTCTCGGCCAAGCCTGACTTGCCCTATAAGAACGCAACCCGGGGCGCCTGGGTGGCTCAGTGGGTTAAAGCCTCTGCCTTCAGCTCAGGTCATGATCTCAGGGTCCTGGGATCGAGCCCCACATCGGGCTCTCTGCTCAGCAGGGAGCCTGCTTCTCCTCTCTCTCTCTCTCTGCCTACTTGTGATCCCTTTCTCTCTGTCAAATAAATAAATAAAATCTAAAAAAAAAAAAAAGAACGCAACCCTCAGGGCGCCTGTGTGGCTCAGTGGGTTAAGCGACTGCCTTCAGCTCAGGTCATGATCTTGGAGTCCCAGGATGGAGTCCCACATTGGGCTCCCTGCTCAGCAGGGAGTCTGCTTTTCCCTCTGACCCTCCCCCTTCTCATTCTCTCTCTCTCTCTCTCAAATAAATGAATAAAAATATAAAAAAAAAAAAAAAAAAGAATGCCACCCTTCGGTCCACACTAGGTCAGCCTTCCAGGAGCCCACGCCCTCACAGGGTCCCCTCGTCCACTCTGGCCATCCACTTGCCCCAATAAGAAGTGATGTCCACTCTGCACACGAACGTGCCTGAGTCCTTGAGACCAGCACACAGATGGACCAAGGGACGGTGGCCAAACCACCCATGGGAAAAATATCGGTGACATGAATGAGTCCTCCAGAGTCAAATTTTTACCTCTTCCAGTGATTATATTTATCAGGTTGTAGCATAATGATTTCATATTCTGTATTGTCAAAACCTGGCTGTCTTCGGACGTCATTGCCTTTGCTGAAATCAGGGGTCACTTTCAACAGGGCTAGAGATTTTCTTTCCTGTTTCTTGATCCACACCTGTAAACAATGTTGGGGCCAGAGTGGTTGGCGTTTACAGAACCCCGTGCACTGTCCTGTGGGCCAACACATACTGTCATTGGCTCCTTAAAAGCGGGGTGGGGGGGCTTCAGGTTCTAGCTGCCCTATAAAAGTTAAGTTATCTCTTTGACTGGAAAATAGGGCGAAGCCCAACAGCACACTCCACTTTACATGCTCAGCAAAGGAAAGAATTAGCTAATTCAAGGATTTTATTTCTGACTATATTTTTTTTAAGATTTTTTATTTATTATTTGACAGAGAGAGGGACAGCAAGAGAGGGAACACAAGCAGGGGGAGTGGAAGAGGGAGGAAGCAGGCTTCCCGCTGAGCAGGGAGCCTGATGCAGGGCTCAATCCCAGGGCCCTGGGATGACAACCTGAGCTAAAGGCAGACGCTTAACAACTGAGCCACGCAGGCTCCCCCTATTTCTGACTACATTTTTTAACCTTTTGAGATGACCATACATTCAAAGAAAGTTGTGAAACATACACATACGCTAGGATCAGCATAGACAAGAGGTAGAAACAACCCAATGTCTGTTGACAAATGATTGGATAAAGGAAATGTAGTTTACAGGTACAATATACTATTCAGCCTTAAGAAGGAAGGAAATTCTGGCTTATACTATAACGTAGAGGAGGCTTGAAGACACAATGCTCAGTGATTCGAGCCTGATACAGAAGAAGAACTGTTGTAGGTCTCTATGACATGAGGGACCTCGAACAGGCATCTCCTAGAGACACAAAGTGGTCGCCACTGGCCGTGGCATTGGCCACAGGGGGGTTCGCATTGAGCAGACACTGTGTTTCTGTATGGAAAGTTCTGGAGAGGGATGGCGGCGGTGGTTGACAACAATGTGAATGAAGGTAATGCCCCAGAACTATGCGTCACCATGCACACTACAGGAAAGTAGTCTGAAGTAGAAAGTGTGCGACTGTGGTTGACCCCCACTGCCACCAAGTGTGCAAGGAAGTCTTGCGTACGCTGCACTCAGCCTTGCCAATGGTAACTAACACCAGGCATAGCTACATCACACTCACCAAACCAGGACGTGGACAATGGCACAATTCAGAGTCAGTCCAGACTTTACCAGTGTTACAACTACTCGTGTGTGCATCCATGCGTGTGTGTGTATGCCCACACGCACGCATGCACACAGGCACACGATTCTGTGCAATGTTCTCTCCTGCGTAGCCGCCACCGCATTCAAGGTCCATAACCGTTTTACCTGCACAAGGCTCCTTCTTGCTACTCCTCTCCAGCCACACCAGCTCTCCCCTCTACCACCCTCTAACTCCGGGTGACCATGACACTGCCCTTCATCACCATAATTTTTCATTTCAAGAATGTTACAGAAATGAGATCATATGGAATGTGACCTTTTGGGGCGGTTTTCTTCACTCAGCATAACTGCCTTGAGACCCATCCAACTTGCTGTCTGTATCTTAGATAAGCTGCTTTTATTATGGAATGGTATTCCATGGTATGGGTGCAAAGTTCTGATGACATTTTTATCCATAATATTAAGTAATTAACTGCTCAATTCTTTGTCCACATTTAACCACTGGTAAGTAGACTTGATTCCCAAGGGGCCCCTATAGGACTTGCGATCCCAGGGGCTCACTCGTGTGTCCCAGGTGTCTGCCCATACAGGGGTCTTTGGGCCACAGATGTGTTTCTTTAAAGAAAGAAGTCTTGTGGGGCAAGCTCTGTGGCTTGCTGTCCTTCCCCTGTGGGGACCCAAGTGGACAGGCAGGATGACACATCCTGGGGACACCAAGAGTCACCAGAACCGGCTCAGTTGCCAGACCCCTCCTTTCCTACCTTAAGTGCTGAGGCTATCTGGGTGGTATCATGGGACGGGCAGCTGGGTCTCCTCGAAAAGGGAAGGTAATCCGTTGTTCAAAAAAAATTGTTTCTGAGGCCCCTGGGTGGGTCAATCAGTTAAGCATTGCCTTCTGCTTAGGTCATGACCCCAGGGTGCTGGGATCAAGCCCCGCATTGGGCTCCCTGCTCAGTGGGGAGTCTGCTTCTCTCTCTCCCTTTGCTGTCCACCCTGCTTGTGCTCTCTCTCTCCCTCTCTCTCTCAAATAAATTAAAATCTTAAAAAACAAACAAACACACATATTTCCAACTCTCAAAAGGGAGTTTTGTATTTCTCCCACCTGCTACAGCCTTTGGTTTCCTTAACTGTCGCCCCAAGATGATACAAGCATCCAAGCCCCCGTGCCTAGTACAGTGCCTGGCACCCTTTAGCACTCAGTGAATGTGCTGCAGCTGGTGGTGGGTATTGAAGCAGATGGGCCAAGTTGGGGGACGGGGGTGAGAGGTTTACAAAGGATCTCCAAATCTGGCGAGCAAGACATCCTCTCATTTTGTTTTAAATTCCTGCCACCTAGGCTCTTTGACAACAGGTGGGAGTCAGGGAGAAACAACAAAACAGTCCCTTTCTTTTTCCTCCTCCCTTCCGGCTCTGGCTGCCCTTGCCCCTCCTCCCTTCACACCCACCGACTGCCTCCCAGACTCCAGGACAGAACTCTGTGTTCTGGGTGAGGGGCTTCTTACCTCAAAGCAAGCGGCAGAGGAGGTGGAAAAGGCTTGCTGAGTAGGGTGGCGGGGAGGGGAGATGGTTCAGGGCACTCTTCAGGCACAGATGTGAAGGAGCAGGACTAAAGCTGCCTAGAAAAAAAAAAACAAAAAACAAAAAAAAACAACAGGACGCAGGTAACTTGGAGCCTTTCCGTCCATTTCCCCCTCCCTACATCCATACCTTCACTTCCCAGCCTTTAACTCCTTCCATGGGCAACCAGAAGAGTTGGCATTTCTAGATAACAGATGGAGGCAAAGAACAGTCCTGCCCCAACATCTCTAAAACTGCCTCGAGGCCTCAGATCCTGGGACTGTTCCCAGCTGCTTAGCTCCCTCCTCGGAGAAAAATAAGAGCATGGCTGGAACTAACATGGACAGGACACGGTCATAGATATGAACTCTTTGCAAAAAACAAAGGTGGTTTAGACACAAGGGATTGGCCCACCTTCAAGATCCCAGAGGTGACCGCTCATAGGTGACCGCAAGACACCCCAACTCCCGCGAGAGTCAGGTCATAGCTCAATAAAGGGCCAGCAAGGACCTGGAAGCCACATCTCTGTGCATGCCTCCCCCCAGGGTCCCTCACAGAGTTTCCACTGGTGTCAGCTGTGGGCTCTCCAGAAGCATCAAGATTCCCTCTAGCTCTGGAAACGGAGCAGAGGTCCTTCTCTGACACCAGTGATGACTTTCACCATCCGCTCAAAGCTTGGGAGGTCTGGAGACATCCATGTCTTCACAACCGGAGTTGCTGTGCTTTCGATCTAGGACGTGGTTTACCTGGGAACCTCCACGTCACAAACCCAGCATTTCTTCAATAAAGCCCATGTTCATGGATCATTATCCAGTGCCTGCAAATAACCCCAGATCCTGGTCTTTGTTCTTTAAGGTAAAAGACTGCGCCTGCTAATATGAATCCTCAAGTCCTGAGAATCTCTCCTGAGATCCTAGGGTTAAGGCAGGGTCTTGCACATCCAAACTTTTGTTGGAAGATGGGAGTTGGCAGGATTTCACCTGCGTGGTGCATCTTTATCCAGAATAGGGCTGTGCCCGCTGTTTCTCGTGGAACGTAAATATGAGCCCACTGAGTATGATAGATTGTGACATGAAGGGTGGTATTCGTAAAATTTGAGACACAAAGCTCATGAGAAGTCTATATTTCTAGGCACCAGTAACTTCTTCCTAATGGGATGACTGGAGAAAAGCTGACACCTGCCACATTGCAAGTATTCTTATGTCCATCCTTGCTCCTCATAGGATGACATGATGCCTTCTTATCCTTCAGGTCAAAGCCTCAATGTGACCTCACACGTGGCTTCTGGGGCCAGCCTGTCTGAGCCAGGTCCGGCCGCTATTCTCACCCACACAGCGGAAATGGCCGAGCAGAGACTCCGAGGCAAGGGAGGACATGGCATCTGTAGGGGCTGGTGGAAGGCCGGGGTGACTGCCACAGGGAGTGCTGGGAACAGCAACACACGATGAGGTCAGGGAATCAATGAGAACCTGCCCACGCAGAATTTAGGGGTCACCAGAGTTTCGCTCTTGATCCCAAAGTCCAGAGTGGGGAGGGAAATTTGTAAAGTGCTTACATTGCGTTAAGGCAAAGCTTTCTGCCCTGATTCAAGCCATCCAGCGGGTTAGTGATTGCCAAGCCTGACACTCCTGAGCTGAGCCCTTGACCGAGAAGGAACCATTTTGAGGAAACAGACAAGCCATATCACAGCGGGGCTTGAGCTACAGGAGGAGAAAGGAGCGCATGTTTCTGCTCAGTTGTTGGGCATCAAGCAGAAGGCTCCTTTGGGCAGCCTTCACCCTGGTGGTGGCTGAAACGCCTCCCATCTGCCCCACCCCTTCTCCAGACTTCTTCTCAGCTGCCTCTACCCCACCTTGCCCCAGAACACGGAGTTCTCTGCTGCGGACTCTGGGAGAGCCCCAGATGACACGCAGGGCCATGAGGCAGGTGGCAGGCGCGAGGGAAGGAAACTGGGAGGGAGGTCAGACGGAACGTGAGCGTGGGAGAGGACCACTCCCGAGTGTCACCTTCACCTATTCTGGCTCTCCCCTCTGATGAAATGCAAAAGGGGTGGGTTGTAAAAATGAATGAACTCAAATCCCGTTGGATGGGTTTGGGCAGCTCTGTGATCCCACGTGACTTCTGCTTTGCCCCCTCCTTCAGCACCACCATCCCAGAAAGTGCCTACTGTGTGCCGGGCAGGCACTGTGACTAGAAGTGTTGTGGCTTATTGTCCTATTTGCCAGGACTGGGGGTCCCCAGGACATGGGACTCTCAGTGCCAAAACCAGGATGATCCCAGACAAACTACCTGGAATTGCCACCACCCTAGTAGGATTTGACCACGCAGTACAATCAACAGTCAACAAAATAAGCCTGGGGTGTCTTGTGGGGAGTAGCAGCAGGTAGGAGTCACAAGTCTCCCTCCTTAGACCTGGAAACACATTCTTGGCACCTAGCTCCATTCCTGAAAGGACCCAGAGCCTACTTCCATGGCGCCACCCCAGTGTGAGCCGAAGCCCAAAGGATGAGCAGGAAGGCAGTGGGACTGGGGCTGCTGTCCCTTGTTTGCTAAGGTTGCTTTCATTATATCAAGTTTCGGGAGCTCGTCCACTGGCTCTGGAAGCCTAGGTCAGCTAAGGACAGGCTGATTAGCTTGCCCCTCTGGGCCTTTCTCTTCGTGACACCGAGCCTCTCGCTCGGAACAAAGGCCCCTCATTTTGCTGGGGCAAGGAGATTTGAATGTGAGTGTGCTGCCACCTGCCGGCGGAGGGAGCTGTTTTCAGGTGGTGAGCCGAGGCCTCAGGCGGGACCTGCGACAGGTGAGCCCAGGTGCTGCTGAGCCTCCGAGAGTGCCCTGGGCCAGACCTCCAGTGGGCAGCATCTGGGGAAGTCCTGAAAGGCCTATCTGGAAGAGAACCGGAAGCCCTCCAGTGCCTGTGCTCTGCCCCACCATGTGTTTCTCAAATTCCCAGCTGGCAAGAGCACACTTTTAGTGATCATGCAATCCTACGGGCCCGGTGGCTGGCTGGAGCCGGCTGTACCAGAGCCGATCATCAAATATTCAGGGATTTTTTACAAGCTGCAATGGGAACTTCAAATCCATCATTGTGGGGGCACTTTCACCATGGAAATCGCCAAATGTGACAAAGTAGAGGTCTCCCCCGCCCCCGCCCCGCCCAGTGGATTTGTCTCCACAGCACTTTGAAGCCCCCATCCAACTCCAAGCCCTGTAACCCGGGAGAGAGAAAGGAGCCTGTTCACACGCATCATCTCAGATAAACCACCAAGTATGGAATCAGCATCACCGAGAGACATTCAGGCAAAAGGAATTCATGGGGAAGAAGTGTTTTTTAAACTCCCCTAGAATGGGGCACCTGGGTGGCTCCGTGGGTTAAAGCCTTTGCCTTCGGCTCAGGTCATGATTCCAGGGTCCTGGGATCGAGCCCCACATCGGGCTCTCTGCTCAGTGGGGAGCCTGCTTCCCTTCCTCTCTCTCTGCCTGCCTCTCTGCCTACTTGTGATCTCTATCAAATAAATAAATAAAAATTAAAAAAAAAAAACTCCCCTAGAAGAGCTAATGTCATGGTGAAGGGTCCTGCATCAGAGACACCTGGGTTTGAGTGACAGCTCTTGTTCGTGCAGACTAGATGACCATAAGCCTCACCTCCTTGTTCCCAGGTTCCCTGGCTGCAAGCGCAGGTAAGAGCAGGACTTGGGAAGGGATGCACTGAAACCTTAGAATATTGCCAGACACAAGTAAGCGCCCAGTACATGTTAACTACTACCTGTTAGCCATGAGAACCACACCTTCAGCAGGCAGGGAGCTGATCGTGCCACCTTCCTCCTAAAGCCAGTTTCATCTCTCGTGTCCTTCCCAGGCTTGGGAGGGGGGATGCCCTCCCCAGCAGCGAAACTTTGACATCTGCTTCCTTTTGGCTGCTCATTTGTGCTTGCCCCCTGCAGTCGGTCCCCGGAACAAATTATCTCCTAGACACCGTGATCAGTAACTCCGTGAACATAGAGCATTAAGGATGCAAACAGTGGAACCTGCAGAAGAGACCCGAAACATTGTCCTGTAAATGAGTTCCTGGCCAGTTGAGATGTCCGGCATGTGGGTTACCCCCACATCTGAGTACAGGGATTAAGAGGTATGAGCTTCCAGTTATAAGTAAGTCACACACAGAGACACACGCACATGGAATCCAATATGCAAGTTCAGAAAAGGCAGGACTCAGATCTGATTGTAACTACAAGACTTAAATCCTCCTAAGTCACTCTGCCTTCTAAACAGCAGAAAAACCCTGTTTCCTAAAAGTCTGACACTCCCAAGGGCAAACCGACTGGCAGGCTCAACTCATGTGATCACGTGACTGACTGACATTCCTAGGCTCAAGAAAGGTAGAAAGTGTCTTTATTCAGAGTGGGGGGTTGGAGGCTAAAAATGAGGGGTGCTGTTTGTAAAATATTGGGGGGAGAACCCACAGACACTATAGCAGTGGGTTTTCTTAAGCCTAGTCAATTCTTGGCCTCAGGGGTCGTCTGGACCGTCCTCCGCGGCCCTCCCCAGTCCCTACCCCAGGAGAAGGCAGGCTGTTGAATTTCCTCGGTAACATTCTCTCTGCTTTGGAGTGACTTTGGACAACCACCAATCTGGGTTATTGAAATAATCCCCATTGTTCCTTCTGCCCCATCTTGCTCCCCTTCAGTCTGTCCCACTGGCAGTTTCCTCTTCCAGGTACAAGGCTTACCAAGACACACGCCTATAAGATTGCCCATAATGGGGCGCCTGGGTGGCTTAGTCAGTTAAGCATCTGCCTTCGGCTCAGATTGGGATTCTGGGTTCCTGAGATTGAGTCCCAGATCGGGATCCTTGTTCAGTGGGTTCCTGCTTCTCCCTCTCCTTCTGCTGCTCCCTGCTTATGCTTTCTTACTCTGTCAAATAAATAAACACAATCTTAAAAAAAAAAAAAAAAAAAAAAAAGGATTGCCCATGATATCCCAGGCCCTGCCCTAAAGTCCAAATTTCTTGGAGTTGTGAGGACTTTCCATGAGTAAACCTTTGCCTACATGTCTAAGCTCATCTCCCTCACACACTTGAAGCTCCAGCAAGAAAGAACAGCTTGCCACTTCTGTGCCCCCCAGCCCCTGTGTTTACTCCAGCACGTCCATCCATAGGCATGCTCCTCCGACTTCAGCCATCTTGTAGATCCTGTCAAAGTCTTCCTCTTCCAGGAAGCCTTAGCCAAGCTGGGATTGCTCTCACCCTCCCAAGTGTTGCTACAGTGCTTTTGTGCTTCTGTTAGGCTTGGTCCACAAACACTTCTGCATTCCCTGCTAGAATGTCAGCTTCCACAGGGCTGGGGCCGTGCTTACTCGCTCATCCTTGTTCCTGACCGCAGCTGGCATTAGCGCCTACCATGGCCATGACACAGAGGTTTGTAGACTGACTCGCAGAACTGAGCCAGTGTTCCACGGGAACCGGGTGTGAATCTGAACAACTCATGGAATGACCTATGAGCCGGTGACAAGTCGGAGAGCTGGGTGACCATTTACACCCCTCTGGGGAAAACCTTTGGGCTCCATTTGAATACACAATTGTAGGTCTACAGTTTCCACAAAAGAAGAGTCCCTTCTGTCCTCCTGGGTGTGTGTTTTTTAAGGGCTTCCCTGGTGACACACAGGACGGGTAAGGACTAATGTTATCCCCCTTTTTTTTTTCTTTTAAAAGCTCAAAGTATGAGTAGCTATGAAAATCAAAGCCTTTTGTGTGGGGGAGGGGTGTTAAAGGAAACTGTCAAATATCTAGACAAACCATTTATTTTTCAGTTGAGGAACCTCAGTCCCAGAGAAACAAGGGGCCTGCCCCAGGTCACATGGCCAGGGTGGAGAGTGGCATGTAGACTGCCCCCATTCCCAGCCTGGGTTCAACATGCCATCACTCCCAAGCTTACATCAAGTTTTGGGAAATACAAGGTCTACGCAGATTTATGTGTTTACTTTTCTGCTTGCCAACATAAAATGATTTTATGTTTATACAACCAAAGAAGGAAGACATGCATTCGATTTTCGAAGTGTAAATTCTGTGTGTCAGTCCATCAGTTACTCTGATTTTCCCCTTCTGTTCATGGTCACCCTTTTTCCTTGGGGAAGGACCAAGATGCATTTTTCCGATTATCTGTTGGGGCTAAGAAGTCTCACTAGGATCCCCCATGCTGCCTCTGGCTTGTCACCGGCTAGGTTTCAATGCAATAGATGAGGTTTTGGACCTCAGGCCGCTGAAAGGCCCTTTGTTTGTAGGTTACAAGGGGTCACTCGGTTTATCTCATTCATTATGCGACCCTACTTTTTCCAGTGGCAAGGTTAATGCCTGGGGCAAAATGCTGATGGAAAGGAACATTAAGCACCAAGTTGTACTGTTTGTGTTCATTCCAGTCCACTTTCACCTCCTGGGCTGGTGAAGGTTATAACTCCAGCCCAATTCTCTAGTGACTCACTCCAGGAAAAGGCCTTGTGACAAGAACCTGGCTCTCGTGGGACTGCTTGCCAGCGGTGCCAAGACAGAGATGGCATTGTTCAGGGAAGATTCAGGAAGTCCAACATCCGGAGACAAGCGTGCATGGTCAACTCACCCTACTAGCTGGAAGAGAACATTTTTTCCCCACTGACCAATCTGTGTTTACCCCTACAAGGGCAATCAGAGGACTTCTGGAACATTTACTCTCTTCAGTCTCAAACGCAGCCTTCTTGGCAGGCCAGGAAGGGAAGGGGCCAGCATTCCTGGAGGCCTGCTCCGTGCTGGGGGCTTTGCCCATTGCCACAGGGGTCCAGGTCTCCCAGCTTGGAGAGCAGCATTATTCCTTTTCCCACTTTACAGGTGAGAAAATTTAGGCATGCGGAAGTTAAGGAGTTGGGCCAGGCCCCGCTAGCTATTCAATGACAGACCCAGGACGCAAACCTGAAGTGCAATGTCCGAAAATGTTCCCCCTTCCCAGGCTGGTGCCCAGCCCCCAGCTGAGACAGGCGCCCTCTGGTGGCAGCTACTGGCAGGACGCCTCTGCAAGCTTGGTCCCCTGCCTCCCAGATTCCTCTTCTGTTCTCACCTCTATGCCCTGCAACGCCCTCGCAAATTCCACTTCCCTGTGAAGATTTCCCAAGCAGGCAATCCCGGGAGATCGCTCTCTCGCCCGAGACTTTCGACCTGCTCCCCTTGCTTAGTTCCACTCACACAAACGTGCGCCTGCAAACTTCCGGTTTCTCTGGAACCAGATGGCATGGATAAGGCCCTGAGCCCCAGGAATGTTTAGCATAACATGAATGATTAACCGACGGATCTTTAGGGAGAGGCTATGTAGAGTCTCTGATTCCTTTAAGTGGAGAAGCATGGAAATCTCAGACAGGTGATTGCTATCTCCGTCTCCCTGGTCAAGACTCACTGCTGTGCTTCCATCTAGAACGTTCTCCCCCCCATCTTTCTGTGGGTTTCCAGGGACAGCGCCATTGCGCTGGACTAAACTCAGACCTCCAGCCATCTGCCAGCGCTGGTGGGGAAGGAGAGAGCACTGTGCCTGCCGGCTGTGTCCAGGAGGCTTTCTGCCAGCCTTACCTGTTCCTTCCATCTTTCCCCAAGTCCAGGTGCCCACGCCCAGCACCTCCTCAGGGCCTTACTGATGATGGCCTAACCATCAACAACACCCTGAATCTCCTCTAGGGACACGTCTGCATGCGCAAACGCCAGATGTCATCCTCTTCCCTTCTGGGACTCTGTCAGTTTTCTTTTCCCTTAGCTTACTGCCTTTCCTCTCAGACTGGTTGGTCTCTTTGTAGCTCTTTGAGGAGAACAAAGAGGCCAAAGCACCAGCATTGGCATGACATATTTGCTGTCTGTTTCACCCCTCCTGCCGCTCTGAGGTTCCCTGGTCACACTTTGGGGTCTCCCCAGCACCTCGGAGCAGCTTGCTTTCCTCCCGAAGCTGCCTCCCACCATGCCCCGGGTGTGGGGAAAGCTCAGCAGGTGATATCCAGAGCCACCCTTCCCCACACCTGGGTGTGCTTGTCCATGTGGGGAAGAACATTCCCCATGGGCTTGAGCCTGTACCTGCTTGCCTCCCCATGGCACCATCCCTCCTCACCTCGGTTCTGGACGCCCGGCCCTGAGACTGCCGCACAGGAGGGTGACAATCAATGTTAATGGAAGGCAGAACGGAACAGCAGATGGACACGTGTCTTGAGTCTGCTTGATGAAAACACCGACACCTGAAATCAACCTGCCGTTGACAGTCGCGTCCCTCGGAGCTGGCCTCTGCACTAGACAGAGCTGGAAAATGAGGGTGAGTGCCAGGCTTGCATCCGGAGTCCAGCTCCCCCTTTGCAAGATGGGGACTGGGACAGGCAAGTGGCCTGCCCTCAGTCCTGAAGCGCGAGGAGCAGACTCGGGCTGACGGGACTCATTCTGACAAAGGTACGGTGGCTGTCACGCCTTCAGAGCAGTGACATGCTTTGCTCCTAAGATAGCTGGGGACTCAGACTTGCTTTTCCCCCAGTTCTTTCTAATTAGTAAGGTTTGTACTTGGGCTACTAACTCCCAAGTAGCACTGACAAGTCCTCCTTGAGATAATTCACGCGCACACCCATGCACAGAGGGAAGCTGGGGTCCTGCAAGGGGCTGCAGAACCGCTGTTGCCAGGAAAAGCATCAGGAATATGTGCAAGATTGAGAGGACACATTGAAGGCACCCCCCTTTCTGTCTCACACACCTGGCATTGTGCATGCCCGGCCCGGCCCTGCCCCCTTAGACTGCAGGCTGACGGAGGCTGCCCTTGCCGGCATCATTCCCGTTGAACCTATTAAACTGCTATTGTTGTTTGCAGCAAACAGCTGGTGCCTCATGCAAAATGTAGCCTTGGCTCATCCCTGTTCCATTTATCTTCTGGTCTGTCCATTTTCTCTTCTTTATTAGCAGGGGCACTTGCTGGAAAACTAGATCTCTGTCACTTAGCCGTTTCCTGTGTGCCTTCTGCTCATAACCCACCTGGAGTCAGAGTCACGTCTCTGTGACAGAATAATTGGTTGCTATGGCAATGACTGCGGCACCCCAGGCCGCGGACCCGCACTTGAGAGATGCAGGGGTGCTGGACATCTGGGGTGGAGGCTGGAGGAGGCGTTGCAATATCCTGAGTTTGACTTTTTAGACCACCGGCTGATTTCTCCAGGCCAGCTTGGCCCCTCTGCTCCTCTTTCTCCTCACTTACCCACACCCCTGACCCCCACCACTAACCACTCCACCCAAATATGGAGACCTTCCTCTACTTTCTCTCTTCTGCCTCCAAATCCAGGGTAGAGCTTGCCTCCTCCATCCGTGGTTAACCACACCTGGCTAATCCCTTCAGCAACCAAACCCTCCCACTCCTAGTGAGTTTGCCCTTAATTCCTTTGAGTGGAATCACATGCTTTGTTCCTCATCTTGTGACTTTTTTTTCCCCCATCAGCCTCATGTACTTTATCTTCCCAACAGTATCCAGGCCCCATGAGAACATGTCTGGGTTGGTTGGTTGTGGCCTTGCACAGATCCCAGCTGGGGCTCTGCTGACCACAGGTCCTTGGTAAGTGCTGCTGCCTGACTCCGAAGAGACACCCAGCTCACCCCTGAGCCGGTCCAATTAAACCTACTCAGTCTTACTTCTTCTGATCAGTAGGCTGGACTGACAGGTGATTTGGACAGCTCTGGATATCATTTTGAACATGTGACAACCTAATAAAAGGAAAAAAAAACTCTAAAGCTTCAGTTGTATAAAGTACAGAATAAAAACACAATGCTTTGTTATTTAGAAATATTTATTTATTTATTTACTTTAGCCCCATTTGCCAGTTACCGGGGAATGGTATTACCATTGCCTATTACCAGGGAAATGTCCACCTCCAGGGCCATGACCCCCGCAGGTTCACAATGGTCAGAGACCCTTTTCTGTATTCTCACGTGAAGGGCTGTGCATGACTGCCCAACCTAATGGCATCTACTCATGGCTGAGAGAACCTGGATCTCTTCCAGAGTACCTTTCAGGCCAAGGTTAAGTTCATGAACATGAGGTGTGGTTTTGGGGCCTTCTGTATACTGGGAGCCTGGGAGTGCAGAGCTGGGGGATACCCCCTTGCCGTGTGTGGTGCCAGGCAAACAGAGCTGTGTTGGGGCATGTAGTGAAGGAGGCCATGTTGGCATCAGGGCCCCAACGTCATTTTTGTGGGATCTGTCCTCTAGTCCCCTGAGGTGGGCGCCCACTGATAGAGGTATCCCACTCAGGAAAGAAAGGGGCACAAGTCAAGGTGCCGCTGGGTGGGAATTGGCATTGGAGAAGCTCTGAAAGAACTCCCTCAGTGTGCAAGTCAGAGCTGCTCAGAGAGGACACCAGAGGCCCCGGGGCAGAGGGGTCAGCTCCCCCAACACTGAGCCCGGGGCTCTGTTCATTCATGACAGGGGTGCTGTGCCTGGAAATCATGACACAGCAGAGAAGCGGTCCTGGGGTAAGGACAGGGTGTGGGCTCTCTGGGTGCAGGGGCTCAGTCAGAAGACCTGGGTGTGTGAGGGGCTTGCCTTTTTCCCACCCTGAGGTCTGAGGAGGTACTGGTGGGGTGTCCTCACCAAGCCAAAGCCCAAAACAGTCATCAAATCTGGAGGCCTCCAGACAGGAAGGCCTGACAGAGCTGGCTTTGGTCCATGCTAACTAGGCCCTTCTCTGGTGGGGCCGGGCCTCAGAGAAGCTGCTGCCACCACTCCTTTGCCCCAGCCTTGCCACCCCAGTACCATGTGGAGGAGACAGTCTTGACCCCGCCCCCCCATCCTGCCTAGAATGGGTGCGGTGAGGCTGGTGGAAGGCCTCTCAGGCGTCTTTTTTTTTAATTTATTTATTTGTCAGAGAGAGAGGGAGAGAGCGAGCACAGGCAGACAGAGTGGCAGGCGCCTCTCCCACTTCTGACTGAACTCTGCAGCCCCACCTCCAGGCTGGGGCTCCATTTCCCCTGAAATAAGGGTTTGAGAAGTGAGTATTAAGGTTAAGAGAAAATGTCCCAATGGCCTCTCCTGGGGGACCAAACACCCTCCCCCAGCCCTCAGCAGTTACCCAAGGACTCAAGGGCCCACTCCCAAAGGGACACACCACTCTGGGGAGAGGCCAGAACCCAAACGCAGGCCAGGTGGCCAGTCATAGGAGGGGCTCTCCTGGACGCAGCCCTCCAGCGGCCCTTATCCCTCACCCCTCCTGGGGCACAGGGCGGGAATCCGAGGTAGGCCCACAGGCAGCTCCCCAGTGGGCCTTCAGCCTCTGGGTGAGAGGCTTTGTCCTTCCCCAAGAAACAGTTTCAAGGAGTTCTTCTTCACAGGGGAGAAGGAAAACAAAGCTCAAATAGCAAGCCACAGAAATGCCTCGAGGCTGCTGAGCACCAAAGGCAGTGGCTGTGTTCTCCCCGGGCCAGGCTCCTTCTGCAGTAACACAGGAGCTGCCCCAGGCCGCCTCGCATACTGTGTCTGGTAGGCTGCTGAGCAGCCCAGGAAGAAGGAGGGGCAGGCTGCCGGGGAGCGGGGATGGGGCCGTGAGGCCTGGGAGGGGAAGGCATGGGGCCAGCGGGCGCTCCTGGGCCTGGCTGGAGGTGGAGGTAACTGCATTATGGGAAAGCCTGGAAGGTTAATATGAAACCAGCCGATGCTGAAAGAGAACAATTAAGAAGGTTAAGGGCCTTAATATTAGATTAATGGCTGCCGGAGGATAAAGTTCACAGCTTCCAGGAAAGCAGTCTGACTCAGAGAAATCTTTTTAGTTGGCGGCTCTCGGTCTGGTTTTGTTGCTATTTTTTTTTTTCTTCCCAGTAATTGTGAGAAAAATACCGTTCACTCCCAGATGCTTCATTCTGTCCTCCCCTCCCCCAGCAGCCCACCCCCACGCCCCCCACCCCGGGCCTCTCTCTCTCTGGTTGGAAATGTCTGATTGTCTTCAGGTCCTAGAGTGAAGTTTAGGGTCCCACCAGATTGGCAAGCCTCACCTCACACTTGTTTTTCCTGAAAGGACTCTCCCTCTGTGGGCTCTGTGGGGCTCGGTAAGAACACTTTCTTCTCGGTAAGAACACTTTCTCCCATGTTGGCTATGTTCTGGGGATAAGGTTTCAGGGCTCTAAGTAGTGTCACAGATCAGAGCTCAGCCCAGCAGAGAGGTTCAGGAACACTAAGGAGATAACCTAAGCATGGGCAGGATGGCTGGGGAGACTGGGGCCCACCGATTTAGAGTCTCTGGGGAACTTTCTGGGAGCCGGTGTGGTCTAAAACTTTCCAGATGCCCTTGGGCCGGCCCCTGGACACAGAGAAGAGTGTCAGGGCAAGTCACAGACCCCGACCTTTGGTCATTTGTATGACTTCCTATCTCCCATCCCAGTCGGTGAGTCCCTTGGGGCAGTCACTTTGTTTTACTCATCCTTACCATCCCTCCAGAGGGCTGGACATGGGATTTGAGTTCATTTTCCAAAACCTCCCCCCCTTCTGGATCCTGAAAACTGTCCGATTTTCAGGGCTTTTTCAGAGGCCTGGATAATGAAAACCAGGCAGGCTCTCACAGAATCAGGTCCGGGACTCAAACAGCCTGGCAAATAGGGTCACCAGAGCCGGAAGGGCCCTCAGAGACCAGCCAGTCCAGTGGTTTTCAAACTGTGCTCCGAGACACCCTGGGGTTCCAGAGGGGAGCCTTGGAGGCTGCTGAGAGGGTGGGGCTTCTGGCCTCCACCAGGGCAGCTCCCTCCACTCACAGAACTGGATTACTATCAAAGAGGAGTCAAACATGGCACCCCCAGATATGCCCCCTCAGCATGTTGTTTGTTTTTTTTTTAAAGATTTTATTTATTTATTTGACAGAGATCACAAGTAGGCAGAGAGGCAGGCAGAGAGAGAGAGAGAGGAGGAAGCAAGCTCCCTGCTGAGCAGAGAGCCCGATGTGGGGCTCGATCCCAGGACCCTGAGATCATGACCTGAGCTGAAGGCAGAGGCTTTAACCCGCTGAGCCACCCAGGCGCCCCTCAGCATGTTGTTTTAATTAAAGGGGCCTAAGAAACAGCTGATGCAAGAAAGACGCCTTGGAGCTTTTTGTGCTCCTGCAAGCAGGAAATAAATCTCCCGTGTAAAAGGCACCTGAAGGAACGAAGTCGTCCTTAGCACCAGTGACAGGGAATTTGGAGCCAAGAAGGCTGTATAAGCAAACTTTGTCACCTCTTCCCCCACTTGCTACTATTGGCCCCAACCCTTTATCTCCTCAACTCTTCAAAATTTATTGTTTCTTTGTCTAAAGGGTATCAAAGCTTCCTGCTCTGGTCACTATGTCGGGTCCTTGTTCTCTTGTGAATGTTTTCAAGCTCCTGTAAAAATGTAGTAAAATGCATGTGCTTTTCTCCCATTGATCTGCCTCTGTGAGTTTAATTTTCAGCCCCAGGCAGGGGAGTCCAGGAGGTTCAAGGAAAAGTTCTCCCCTGCATGACCATGGAAGCCTAACCAGTTTCCCAGCTCCCACCTATGCGAAGCCCAGGGCCCCTGCCCCAGCCTACTTTCCATCTAGCGTCCAGAGTGAGTATTTCAAAACATAAGGCTGGTCATGTTGCTCTGTGGCTTAAGCATCTATGTGGGATTTCTGTTTCATCGGCTAATAATCTGAGGCCTTCCCCGTGGTCAACAAATCCCCACAGGCCCTCAGCCAGCTGCCCCTCCTCCTCTCCTTCTATACCCGCCTCCAGCCATGGGGGCCTGCTTCACACCCCTGACCACACCAGGTAGGCTCCCACCACGCTTCTGCTCCTTCTGCCTGAAACACGCTTCCCCAGAGACCCACCAAGCTGTTTCCTCATTTCCTGGCTTCCTGGCCCCTGACAGGTGCCCTGTTCCATCAGCTTCTAGCCCCTCCCCTGCTCTACTGACTAGAATAGAAGCTTTGGGAGGGCAAGGACTCTGTTTGTGCCTATAATATCCCCTAAACCGAGACCAGCACTGGCAGGGACTAGGTGCTCAATTAAATGATTGTTTCCTGAATGAATAAGGTGCTTTTCAGTCTAAAATCATTCTGTACATTTGGGGGTTTTTTGTTTTTTTTTTTTTAAAGATTTTATTTATTCACTTGCCAGGCAGAGATCACAAGTAGTCAGAGAGGTAGGCAGAGAGAGAGAGGAGAAAGCAGGCTTCCCGCAGTGCAGAGAGCCCGATGCGGGGCTCGATCCCAGGACCCCGGGATCATGACCTGAGCCGAAGGCAGAGGCTTTAACCCACTGAGCCACCCAGGCGCCCCTGTACATTTGTTTTTATACAGGTCTATATTTTCCAAATGTTCTGCAGTAACTACGATATTTAGTCAGAAAAAGCGATACACAAAGACAAAAAAAGTCTTTTTTCCAGGCCCATTCTTTGGGAAGGCCCAGAGTTGCCATGAAATTGTTACAGGATGGCCTGGTTCCTGTGTCATGGAGTCAAAAAATGAATCTCGTGGATACAAAGTGTGAAGGGAAGTGAAAGTTGATTAAGTAAAGGAAGGTGAGAGCAGAAAGCAAAGAAGCAGCTCTCTAGAGTGAAAGGGGTTCTGAGGACTTCTAGTGGCAATCTTTTCTTGAACCGAATGGGAAACTTGTGGTCTTGAGTTTCTGGGGCCATCTTGGTTTGAGCACAAACTAAGGATAACACCGTTAATGACTTAATTCTTTGAGGTTTGGCCATTTTCTATGATTACACTGTAGCCACCAAAGAAAAATACTCCCTAACATCCCAGGCCAGGTGGTCTGTTTCCTTGCCTCTCGTTCACTCTGGCTCAGCACTTCCGCCTGCCAGGAATAGCCTCAGAGCCCAGCCAGGGCCCCCTATTTTTCCCTGCCTATACCTAACCCTTTCCTTATTCAAAATGACTGAAGTTCCTCCCCACCCCGGGGTCTGAGTGGCACCAGGGCCGTCCTGAGCTCCTCGGAGCTATAACAATACTGGGAAGAGCCACCAGTTTCCTGATGGTAGACAACAGGATTCGGTGGGGGCCAAGCGGCCCGTTTTCCTAACAGCATTTTGCCTTGGGGGCAGTGAGAGGAAAGTGGGGGGCACGGAAGAGGGGTGAAACAGACCCGTAACAACTGTGCCACGTCCCCTGCCTTCCCCGACAACACACCAACACAGCTCCTGCCAAGGGTCCCGGCTTCCCGACCTTCCCCACAGGGGGGCGTCATGGCTGTGCACCACGATTTCACAGGCACAACGTGCTTTCCTCTGCCAGGTTTTCTCTCCCTTTTCTAAGCACACTGTTTCTCTGGGCCGGGCGGCTGCTGCCTCTGTGCATCTGTGTGACTGAATCCAGAAAGAAGAAGAAGCATTGCCTTGGTTCCAGGGCCCATCTCTGGCCTGACAGTGCCCCTCCTCTAGTCTCTGGCTCCTTGGTGGGCGGGAGTCCTGGGCTCCCCAGTGACTCAGGGCCCGTGTTCAGAGCCGCCTTGAACCCTGGAAACAGTTCAGGAAATGAAAGCCCTTTGCACTTGATAATGGGTTCCTTTCCGGATGGAAGGCTTTCTAATCCTTTCAAAGGGCCCATCCAAAAGAGGCATCTGAAAAGAGAACTGGGAGGCCACATGGCCCCACTGTCCTGCAGCTGCATGAGCGTGACGGCCCTAGCGGCCACCCGGTTCCTGCCTATGCTGTCATGACCAGCCAGCTCACCACGCGTCCAGGGACCAGCTGCTGTCTCCTGGGCTAAGCCATGCCTGACATGCTCAAGAACTGGGGGGTGGAGGGGGGGGTGTCAGCCAAGTCCTATCAACCACCGGATGGCAAATACTGTAGTCTCTGCGAGCTGCCAACGGTCTGGCCCCTGTCGCCTCTCCTTTGTTGGTTTCTTAGGATGCTTCCAAAATACAAAACCATTCTTAGCTCACAAGCCTTACAAAAACATGCTTTAAGGGTGGGCAAAGTACAGCCCACGGGCCAAACCCCGCCCACGGCTTGTGTTTGCAAGACGAAGCTTTTTTGAAACTCAGCGGGGCTAGTTTGTTTATGAATCGTGTGTGGCTGCTTTCCGGCTACACTAGCAGAACTGAGTAGCTACAACGGAGACTAGAAAGCCAGCAAAGCCTGAAATACTCACTCTGTGGCCTTTTCCAGTGAACATTTGCCAAGCCCGGCCCTGTGGTAACAACGTAGATGACTCAGATATCTTTCCGTTTTTAAAAATAGTTCACATGCACTCCTCTTTAATACTGGAAACAATCTTTTGATGACTATCGGGCCCCTTTTACAGGCAAGGACACTCAGAACATACGCCTAATCCGTGGCAGAACCAGAACCCAAACCCAGATCTCTGGGCTCTCAGCAGGGGATTTTTGACCAGATAAAGCTACTCTCAACAGGGCAACCTCTGAAGCCTGGGATTGTACTTCTTATTCGGCTCCATCGGGGAAGGACGCAGCAGGTCCCGCCGCGGCAGCGTCTGAGAGAGCCTGGGCAGGGGACGCCACCTAGCTGACCTATCCAGAAACTCTTGGGATTGTCTGAGACCCGTGTGTACAGACGGTATCTCCAAGGACTTTTGCACACAGGAAAGGCTCCTTTGACAGACTGCCTGGCTGGCAGGAGAGCTGTCCTTTAAAACCCAAGTTTGGCTCCCGGAAACATTTAACAGGCGGTCACATCCCCGTGAAGGACGTGGCCATCCTTCCACAGCGGGCTGGGGCTGGCCTTGGGACCCACTGAGACCCAGGCAGCCATTTCTCCCCTGGTCAGGGATGGTGATGCCATCAGTTGTGGGAGAGAGACCTCCAGTGGACATTGGTGGTATTGCAGCCTCCTGGAGCAACTCCAGCAGCACCCCTCCCCCAAGGCCCCCACTTCACTTCTTGGGCTGGGAGTGTAAATCATTGGTATTGTCATTGAGCAACTGCCCCAGTACAGACAGATAAATGAAAGTTGTCCTCCTCGAAATCCTCCCTGTGGGACATGAGGACAGTATGCCTGTTTAACAAAGCTGCCATTTCCCCAAATGTGTTAGGAGCACCTCCTTCAGGCTGCCTTGATGGCTCTTTCTGCAATTCTAGTCTTATCTGGGGGACACATTTGACTCCTGAGAACAGTTGGCCTTGGTGAAGCTTTGTTTTAGCTTCCTTTAGTCCAGCTTTGCTCCAGGACCCATTTTGTGTGTCCCATGATATTGTTCGTTTTGTTCGTTGCTATTGTTGGTTTTTTTATTTGAATCGAACACCAAAATCATAAACTAGGATTTCCAGCCATTCTGGAAAAGCCAGACCACGTTTTTGTGTTCTGAGTTCTTGTGTTACAGCCAATGGTTGAAGCTGAGGAGCTGCTTCCCCCTTTGGAGAGGTAAGTGTTGCCAGTGTGACACAGTCCCCACCATCCCCTATTGTCCCTCGCTGCTCACCATGCTGTTGATTACATTGCCTTCCCAATCTCTGTGGAAGCTTCACGGCTATATCCCACATGCAGAAGAACTGCCATTGTAATATCTGTGGCCACAGGACCAGATGCCATGCTGCACATGGTACGTACATTCTCTCACCTAACCCAGTGGAGTATTATGCCCAACTCATGATGCAGAAACTGGGAGTCACTATCCCTAAGCAATCAGCCTGTGGTCAAACAGCAAGTATCCACCTCATGTGGTTAACCTCTGTGATCAGGCAGGCAGGCAGATCTGGATTTAATTCCCTGAGGTCATAGAAAGGTTGCATCGACAGAAAATGTCTTTGGGTAGGACGCACAAACTTGAATTGAGTTTCAGTTATGGACATAACACATTTTTCCTTGTCAGATAACAGGCGGTGCCTCCCCTTGGTTTGGAGGGCATCCCTGGCTCAGTAAAGGGCCCAAAGAATCACTAGGTTTTTCTCTTTTTCTATCCACAATAGATTCAGGAATGGCTCGCCATGATCCTGATTATGAAGTGGCCAAGATATCTTTGGTCTTTGGTGTAGAAGACACTGGAATAGTCTCCCTTCCTTCCTTGGGACCCCTGTCTCCACCCCCGTCCAGTGCCATGTGCCCAGTGCTGAGCTCCCCACAAGGGGCCCAGGGACCCCCATGTGACACAGCGTCTGGGCCTACACTCTCAGACATCACCCCACATTCCAGATTTTCCAGTCCCTTTTGTATGTCAAAGTATCTTCCATCAAAACATCTGCCATGTCCTAGATTTTTGAGCTCTTGCTAAGTGATCATTAAGCTGATCTGAGAAATGAACAGGGGGATGAGATACTGATAGAATCATTCTTTCTTCCAATATCCATCCCCTCCTTTTTAGACTATCTCGGGGCTCATGGGAGACTGAAGCCCAAATCCTTAGCACTCCAGCTGTCCTCCCCACCCTTGAGCAAGCCCACTGGCCTTCTAGTTCCTCCCACACCTCTGTCCCCTCCAGCTACTGGCTCTTTACAACTGACCTCGCCCTCTGCCTGGAAATCTCTTCTACCCCGTGGTGGCTAGTGACTGCCTCCCGGTCCTTCAGCCTCCCTTCAATCGCAGCCTCATCAAAAAGCATTCCCCGACCTCTATGACTAGGTCACCGTCAGACTCCAGCACCACGAACCCCTCCTCAGGGGCACAATTCTGCGTTCATTTATGTGATGAACACACCTGTGCTCTCATCAGGTGAGGGGTTCCGTGATGCTATCAGGGCAGGACTGTACCCGTACCCCTCGCACCTACATGTCCAACTTGCATTTGTTGAATTTGTCTGTGGCCGGGGTAAGGGGGAGGAGGAGAGGAAGGAATTTCTCGTTGGAATTGTAGTTGAATCTCATAAGAGTAAATTTAGTGAAAACCTAAAAGACTTGCCCAAGGACGCAGCTGAGCGTTAGACCCCAGTTCCCAAGACGCTTTTCCTTTGTACTCTGTCGCTCTGGCCTCTGGAGCTTCTGCGGGCCTCTGGGGCCCGTGATGATTAATCGCGCCCTGGAAATGATGATGGCTTTGGAAGCCTGCCCAGTCTGGCTCCCAACACAGCCGGTGCAGCAGCATCAGCCTGTGGGAGGGTCACTTTGCCACGTGCAGGGGCAGAGGGGGGCTGCAAGCACCAGGGCAGACCTCTGGGACACAGAAATTCGTCTCCCACTTTGCATGACCCAGGCGGGCCCCAGGGGCGCTAGGCCTGATGGTAGCAGGTGCGTGAGACCTGGGCTAATCCCTGGAAGAAAAGGCACCATCTACTGTGCCCTTACCATGAGCAAAACGCTTTAGGGACACTAGCTGGTTGACTCGGACCCGAGACCTGCTGAAAATGTATTGCTCTCCTCATTTGCAGATCATGAAACAGATGCAGACACTGGGCCGCCCCGAATCACACAGGCAGCCAGGGGAAGAAAGGGTGTTTAAACCCGATGTGTCAGGTTCCGCAGCAAATTCTTATGCCACCATGCAGCACAGCCTCAGACAACAAGGAGAATGCTCCAGACTTCATGAAAGTACAGGATTTAAGGACTCAGTATAAGAAGAATAAGGAGAGAGAGCCAGAGTGGGCCAGAGTGAGCCCTCCTGGTGGGAGGCTCAGTAGGGGAGTTGCTGGCCCTGGGAGCAGGAGAGTCCGAGACCCGAGGAGGAAGAGCTGGCTGGCTCCTAGACGTGCAAACGCAGGGCACCTGGCCAGCTCGGTTGGCTGAGCACCTGATTTGAGCTCAGGTCATGATCTCGGGGTCCTGGGATGGAGCTGTGTATGGCTCCCTGCTCAGTGGCTCAGGCCCTGCTTGGCCCTCTGCTGCTCCCCCCACTTGTGCTCTCCCCCCTCCAAATACATAAATAAAATCTTTTTAAAAAATGAAATAAAGAAGAAGTGCAGAATGCAGCAGGGCTCTGGCAGGGGAGCGGAGGAGGAGAGAGGGGCCTGGGCGGAGGAGGCCTCTGTCCTTTGGGTAGAGCTCAATGCATTGTCCTCCTTCCCCAGGTCACACCCTTCCTTCCTCCCTGCTATTTTGAGCAAAAGGAATTTCTATTTCCACCTTATATGGAAACATTCATTCAACGGGCCTAGATCTGGACGAAGAAAATGCAGCCCAGTAGACCAGTCATCCAAAGGAAAATGCAGTGAAACGACCCTGTGTGTCTTGGACGCCTGCTTCTGAGAAAAGGGCCTGGAGTGGGGAGGGGAGGCCTTGTGCTTCCCAGGGAGGGAGGTGGATCACAAAGGGGCACGGAGGGCACTCAGCAGCCCAGGCCTCTCCCAGGCAACTTTGGGCACTTGACGGTCCCGATTCATTCTCCCCCATCCAGAGGGAAAGGCAGGGTGGAATGGCCTGAACGCTTCTAGCACTTACTGTTTGATGCTCCTCCAACCTGGGCCAGGAGGTCCAGGCAGAGCGCAACCAGAAAAAGGACCACGATGCCCAGGAGGCACCCAAGAGCTGATTTAACAGCAGGTTCATTGACCGAGAAGAGATTGTGTTTGAAACTGACCTCATCTGTGTGGATTTTGTACCTTGAGAGTTTCTTATCATCTGCGAGAAAAGTAATTTATAGATTTCAGTGGACTGGGCATGTTGTCTCGGATAAAGGGCACAGATTTTGATGTCAGGCAAGGGTTCAAAGGGTAAGACCTCAAGCAGGCGGCTCAACCCCTCTGAGCACCAGATGCTTCATTTGTAAAAGAAGGATTACAGCGCACACCTCATGGTGTTCGAGGAGTTTCCACAGAGAGAACACAGAGCACAGATCCCAGCTGGACTGCTGCATATCACCCGTCCCCTCCCTGTGGATGGGAAGGACCAAAGCCCAGGATGGACTTAGCTGAGAACTGAAATCCATCCAGTATTTTCCTGCTCCAAACACGTGCCTTTGTCCTTCACGCCCACGCGGGGCTCTGCCACCATGCAGACAAAGAACAGAAGCCTGGCTGGTGGCTTCCCCTCATAAATGGAGGACCTGAGATTTGAACCTCCATCTGCTGGATCCAACCCCATGGGGTCTTTTCCCAGACTCCCTGGTGGAGCCATCTGCTGGGAGGGGATTTCAGCTTGGGGATTGCTCGGGGAAGCCCCACTGTCTTCACAGGTCACATTTTTCCTCCCCTATTCTCGGAATACCCTTCATTCTGGCCCGAATGGAACCGGCCTCGCCAGCCACCTGGGACAAGAGGATCACTTGGCCGCTTGCTTGGGTCAGTCAAAGCATTTCTAGCATCACCCCCCCATGCATGGGAAACATTGCTATTTATACCGTGCCTCAGTGCTTTCCAAGGAGTTCGCTCACCCCCTGTGAGGTGGGAGGGGAGTGTTCTTGCCCTGATGCTGTGGCTGTGAACAGGTGCCAGGAACTTCCTGAGTCTGGGGTGGGGAGCCCAGGGGCTCCGGGCCCTGCACTCATTGCACCTGCTGCTCCAGACCCCTCGGGGGCTCTCACCAGCGTGAATCCTCCAGCCACTCGGCCATTTGCCCCAGGGGTCCTTGTCACCCAAGAGGCTGAGGTGTGGGGAGGGCTGAGCAGCTAAAGCACCTGGAAACTCAGCAGTAACAAGGTTGTTCATTCTCTCCAGGGACTGAGACGGCAGGGTCCTCAAATATGCACTTCCTCCGACTGGCTGAGACAGCCACTCCACCGTGACTGCAGCCGGGGATGTGGTGTGACATCAGGGTGCCCGAGTCACGTCATCCACTGGGGGCTTCTATCCGGGGTGTGCTCTCTTGTACCCACCAGCCCTCTTTCTCCTGGCTCAGGGCCCCCTATCATCTTCAAACCCTAAACCCGCCCCCCACAGGCCCCTCTGACCACAGCGGTTTCTCAAGAAACTGACCACCCAACCCAGGTTTCAGCGTTTCTAACTTGTCTCCTCTTGGTCTGTAACCCCTTCTGGGGTCCAGTTTGGAACCCTGGTCTAGGCCCAAGCCCCTTAATGATAGGTTTGTCTACACCTCTCAGGCCAGTCATCTCCCAGCTAAGGGCTTGGGCAGGCAGAATTGGGTGCCCATCCCAGTTCTACACCTTTATGGGCAATGCAGGCTTAACCATGTTACTACACGTCTGTGAGCCTCTGTTTTTCCATCTGTGTGATGGGAATAATACTATCATCTACCTTCTAGTGAAGGGGGAGATGCAGCAGGCAATGCACTGGGCATAGTGATTGGCACGTGGCAAAGGTTCAACAAATGACGTGTGTGCACATGAGCACATGCATATGAATGTGTATATCCCTCCTGAGGCTTGACGCCTTCACTGTATTTTTTTCGTCATCTACCAATTCGAGCACCACGGGGCTACATCATTTCTATCTTCTCAAGAATCCTGGTTATTTATTTTGTCCTTCCTCTCGCTTTATGGCTTTCTAACATCTTCTCCCACACCCATTTCCTAGCCCTTTGGGGCTTTCATTTCTCCTGCTCATTTCAAATGGTTTACAATAGCAACCTATCAACATTGCTGACATTTCCAGTCCTATCTAACGGGACGGGGAGTGGAAGCTGATGGACTAGCTGCAGAATTAACTGAAGCAATGAGTAATTTTTTGAAAAATAAGGAAAACTTACGAAGGATACAAATAGGCAATTCACGAAAGAGCAAGTCCAGATGATTAAAAAAACACACACACATAAAACGCTTTCAGACTCTAGCAATCAGGGAATGTAAATTTCAGTAGCAATGAGCTACTTCTTTGCCTCTATCAGAATGACCTACATTTTAAGCCCGATGGTACCTCTTGCTGGTGGGAATGTGGGAAAAGGTTACTTTAGTCATTGTTCTTGGGTGGCACGCAATCTCTGGAAAGCAATCTGGCAACATCTACTAAAAATGAAAACTAAAAATACATATATCCATCCCACTTCTGGGAATCAACCCCACAGAAATAAAAAGACAGCTAACCCAGGAACAACATGGGTTTGAACTGTGTGGGTCCCTATATATGCAGATTTTTCCCCCATAAACACAGTACAGCACTGTAAATGCATTTTGCCTTCCTTATGATTTTCTTAATAACATTTTCTTTTCTCTGGCTCCCTTTATTGTAGGAATGCATGATATAATGCATAGGACATCCAGAGTGTGTGTTAATTGACTGTTTATGATGTTGGCAAGACTTCTGGTCAACAGTAGGCTACTTAGTAAAATTTTTGGAGAGTCGAAAGTTATAGATGGATTTTGGACCGTGGGGGTCAGCGCCCCAAACAGTGTGCCACTGTGCCAGAATATACGACTAGATATACAAGGATGTATAACAAGTCATTGCTTCTGGTAGAAAACAAAACCTAGAAACACAGAAAATGTCCTTCAGGGCAGAGAGGGTGAATAGACTAGGACATGTGTGGAAATATTCTGCGGCGATTAAAAAGAACAGTTGGGCCTCAATCCAGTGATTCATAGGGATTTCCATGAGTAATTCGTGAGAAAAAGTGAAGGGCAGGAAATTATATGTAAAATTATCCCACTTTTAAGAATAACTATGCCCTCCTTCTCCACCCTCTGGCCCCATTGTGTACGTGAGCCAAAATGCATGAGTGTGGAGGAAACATGGCAGAGGCCAGAGCCAGCTGTCATCCTGCTTTTGGAGGTAGATGGGAGGAGGTGAGAGAGGACCCCATCAGAAGAAGAAAAAAAAATGGACCGTATCAAAATTAAAACAATATATATAACACAATCCCATTTCTCCATTAATGTACAAGCATGTGTGTGGGTATATGTGAGAAGGACATTTAAATTACATATATGTATCTTGAACAGTTTTGTTAACCCAGAACATGCATATGTACATTCCTTTACCAGTCGGTGACACAGAGTCAAGGCCTTTGCATTGAGAATATGCCTGATTTTTTGGAGTTCTGCTTTACCGTGCCTTTGTACAAAAATCACACCCTCGCTGCATTGTCTGCGATCTCTAACGTCGGTTTCCGTGGAGCGGAGAGCAAACTTAGATACTTGAAAACAGGTTGAGTACAGGAGCCTTTTAGAAACCAGGCTTTGGGGGCGCCTGGGTGGCTCAGTGGGTTAAAGCCTCTGCTGGGTGGCTCAGTGGGTTAAAGCCTCTGCCTTCGGCTCAGGTCATGACCCCAGGGTCCTGGGATCAAGCCCCGCATCGGGCTTTCTGCTCAGCAGGGAACCTGCTTCCTCCTCTCTCTGCCTGCCTCTCTGCCTAGTTGTGATCTCTATCTGTCAAATAAATAAATAAAATCTTAAAATAAAAAAAAGAAACCAGGCTTTGCTTCTGTTCTTTCCCGTTGTCTTGCCTACCTCCAACTCAACAATAACCTTATTTTAGGATCTCTCCTTTATTAAGTCTCTCTGAACTGTCAACTTGGCTCTTACAGAAACAATAACTCTTTCACACCCACATTTCCCCAGCTTATGTGACATTCACTGAAGCACCCCAGCATGGAACAGGTTCACCTCTCACTGCAGGTGACATTTGGGTCAACAGGAAAGCCACAGAACCCTCTCTGGCCCGTGCAAACAGCGTGCCTGCCAGGAGGGAAGGGCAGGCTGCATTTCATGGGGAGAAGGCACAAGGTCACCTAGCCTGGCAAGTCAGGCAGGAGAGGCAAGAGTTCACGTGCGGTCAGTTGGGGAGTGGGGAGCTGCCAGGCCCTCTCCAGCTCTCTATGTGACTCAGTCAGTTACTCTGTGATTGAAATATTTGGGGTTGGGAGTGAGTGCAGGAGTCAGCAGACACAGCGGATCCACCCCTTTTACCAAACATTGGGTAGCATTTCGCTGCCATGGCAAGAGGGCGGGGGTAAGGGGCTTGACTGAGGTGCGGTGGTGGGCGGTCCACGGGTTTGCCATCCTGTCTTGGGATGGGAGGTGCAGCACCGGGACAGGACTCTGGCCCAGGTTCACATCTCCTAACTTGCTAAGTAACTTTGGACATATCATTTGAGGTCACTACACCTGTTCCCCTCTCGGCAAAAGGGGGCTACACCGTCTCACTGACAAGAGTTTCCCTGAGGCTCAAATGGGATGGGTCTTCATAGCAGTGGTTACCACCGTGAGAGGACCAGCCAGGCTCTTTTCAGATGTGCGTACCTTACATCCCATCTGCAGCAACAGGATGGGAGGAGGCATTCCGTCCCTTCCATGGGCAGCAAGGTTTACAGCGAAGAACTTGATCTTGGAGCAGAGTGACAGGGTCTGGCCACACTTCCAGCAGGAGCTCGCTGCTCATCTTTGGACAGGTCCCTTCATCTCTCTGAGCATCCGCCTGTCCCCTGGGAAATGGAGGACTAGAGTCGGAAAATCACACATGGCTCGAGCCGTTCCGGTGAGGATCTCATAGAACTTCTGAGTCCAAAGGCGTCTGGAACCCAGGAGAGGATCAATAGATGCTATTCTTGTGGATGTGATTCTTAGCCCACAAACTAAGACATGAAAGAAATGGAATGTCCTCTAGTGTCCATAACTCAACTGACTTCTGACTCTGAGCTCTCATTTCTCTTTGTTGGTGGAAAACATAAACCCCCGCCCTTCTCAGGAATGCCCCCACTGTGGCATTGTGGACTGTGACTGCACATTGTAAAGGACATGGGGGTGGAGGGTACTTGCCCCTGGCTTCCCAGCCACACAGGCTGGGGCTCACTGTCCTGTGCCCGGTCTCTCTATTGCTTCGAGGGCATATTTAGAGCATATAATTGTCTCCATGGCTTGGGGTTATAGAGCCAGGAAAAAAACATGGATGCAAGACAACAGGGAAGCACAGAGTCAGTGGTGATGCAGAGAGTTGTTTGCCTCTAAAGACATCCAAATTAAAAAAAAAAAAATTAACACTGTGAAGACTACACAAAACACACCTAGAGGTCGACTCTTTCCTACTCTGTGGTTCCAGTGGGCCCTAGCTCTCTTAGAGCTCTACCTCACCCCTTCTGATGCTCCCTCTGTTTCCCTGTTTTATTCTCTTAGCCCTTAATACTGTACTTCCCTTATTTATCTGGTTTCATGTCTGTCTTCCCCACTAGAATGCAGGCCCATGAAGACAGACTTAGGTCAGGCCTGTTTACTGTTATATCCCAAGTGTCTAGAATAGTGCCTGGCACATAGTAGGCACTCAGTTAACATATTGGATGGATGGGTGGATGGATGGATGACTGACTTCATTGTTGAATGAATGAATTGGTTTTCTTTCTTTTCTTCCTATGATACTTTTGCTATCAGAAGATTCTCAGCTGGGCTGGGACTAGGGTGAGGCCAGAGATATCCTCAGCTAGGGTGCAAAATTGAAGGGGGCACCAAAAGAACTCAGTAATCAAGAGAAATAATATTTAGTGCAATATTTTAAAGATTCAAAATTAATGCAAAAAAACTGTGAAGAACCAAATCTCAACATTTTAAACAAACATGAGATCTGAAAGGCTTTGCAATGAGCTAAAGTTGGTTGGAAATGAAGATCATCCCTGGATCAAGAGAAATTCTTCCCCCACCCCCACCCTAGGGAGCAGTTGGGGTGACAATATTTTTAATTCCTGTGGGTGAGTTAAACCTGGATGCTTGGGCCAGACTGGTGTTGGCCTCCAAGTCCTGGCCGGGCTTGCATAGCACCAGAGGGTAGAGTCGGCTCCTGGGGCAGGCCTCAGCAGCCATCATCAGCCTACCTGGTCAAGAGAAATTCTTAAAACATGGCAATGTCATCTATTGAAAATTAAGATAAGCAAAGAAGTAGACTTTGAAATTCTTACTAATGAGTTTTTCATCAGAGCTGGGAAAGTACCATTCTAATAAACACTATGTTAGGGTATAAATAAAATATTTAAACTTAAAATATTGTTGAGTTTTAATACACCTACTGTTCAATTTTTCAAAGAAAAAAAATTTTTTTTTGGTTACCGAAATGTTCTAGGAAAATCTCGCTTGTTAAGAAAATATATACAGGGACACCTGGGTGGCTCAGTTGGTTAAGCGGCTGCCTTCGGCTCAGGTCATGATCCGGCGTCCTGGGATCGAGTCCCACATCGGGCTCCTTGCTCGGCAGGGAGCCTGCTTCTCCCTCTGCCTCTGCCTGCCACTCTGTCTGCCTGTGCTCGCTCTCTCATGCTCTCTCTCTCTGACAAATAAATAAATGTAAAAAAAAATTAAAAAAAAAAAAAGAAAATATATACAGATGTGTATATAGGGGCACGCATTTTTTTCCTTTTGCTCCAGTCTCTAAGTGGGTTGGCCAGGAGAGGTGTGTTGAATTAGTGGTTTCATGAGTCATCTTTAAACAGGTTCTAACTGCTCTGGCCTCAACTGCTTGCACCTGAAGGAATGAAGGTGGTGGGGGTGGGGCGGGGGGACGGATTTCAGGAGGCCAGTGAGGGAGGCAGTCTTCATTGGTGTGCTTTTCAACAACTCTCAAATCAACACACATATATCTACTACTTTATTTTTTCCTTTTTCCTTAAAAAAAAACTTAAAATTCAATTTAGTTAGCATATAGTGTAGTATTAGTTTCAGTGGTAGAATTCAATGATTCATCAGTTGCATATAACACCCAGAGCTCAGTACATCACATGACTTCCCACTTACCCCATCCCCCGACCTACCTCCCCTCCCACAACCCTCAGTTTGTTTCCTATGATTAAGAGTCTCTTATGGTTTGCCTCCTTCTCAATTTTTGCCTTATTTTATTTTTCCTTCCCTTGACCTATGTCCATCCGTTTTGTTTCTTAAATTCCACTCATATGGGTGAAACCAATATATTTGCTCTTTCTCTGACTTATTTCACTTAGCGTATATACACTCTAATTCCACCCACATTGTTACAAATGGCAAGATATATACACATCTTTATCCATTCAGCTGTCAGTGGGCATCTGGGCTCTTCCCATAGTTTGGCTATTGTAGACATTTGCTGCTATAAACATTCGGGTGCACGTGCCCCTTCGGATCCCTACATTTGTGTCTTTAGGGTAATATCCAGTAGTGCAATTGCTGGGTCGTAGGGTAGCTCTATTTTCAACTTTTGGAGGAACCTCCATGCTGTTTTCCAGAGTGGCTGTACCGGCTTGCCTTCCCATAAACGGTGTAGGAGGGTTCCCCTTTCTCTGCATCCTCGCCAGCATCTGTCATTTCCTGACTGGTTAACTTTAGCCATTCTGACTGGCGTGAGGTGGTATCTCATTGTGGTTTTGATTTGTATTTCCCTGATCAGAGACCAACTACTTTAATCAATAGTTTTCTTTTTGCATGAAAGACTCTTGAAAAATAAATCTTGAAGAAGGAAAAGAGATCAAGAAGAGGAAGAGGCTAGAGAGAGAGGAAGGACTCTAAGTCCCCAGATGTCAGATATTAACATAGGCTGCCCAGGGAAGCCACATGTCCGCTCACTTCACTCTCACTTCCGCCATCCCCAGCCACTCTTGCTCCGGCTACACAGGCCCTGGCACGCAGCTGGGCCACTGCCAGGCCTCTCACTACATGGCCCAGTGGCCAGGGCTGTGCTTCCTCAGGCTGACGGACACACACATCTGACCTTTTAGTTGAGGGTGGGGGGCGTAAAACTGAGGGTTCAGAGGTCTCCCAACTATCCGTGGAAGAGTGACCACATGCCTCTAACTTCTTAGTATAGCTTGGTGGGGAAGAGCCTTTCGGGGGTGCCCGGCCTGGGTTGGAGCCCTGATTCTTTCACTTGTGACCGGCTGAGCTTGGACAGGTGCCTGTGGCTTTCCTCATGCATGAATCAGAGAGAAAATGCATCTGCCTGTCCCTTAGGGGAGGACTTCTGGTGGGGCCAAAGGCCTCAGGAAGGAGCACCAGCGACGCAGAGATGAGGCTGAGGGCGGGGAGTGGAGGGTCCAATGCTGACTGTGGAAGGGAGGTGCCACTGGCTCTGCAGGGGGCCACCTCAGAAGGAGGAGCGGGCCTGGGAATGGGAGTGTGGGGGAAGATCGATGAGCAGGGCTGTGGCTGCCGGGCAGAACACGGCTAAGGGTGGCTGGGAGGAGACACACGGAAGAATGATCTGTCTCAAGATTTTTTTTTTTTTTTAAGATTTAATTTATTTGGGGGATGCCTGGGTGGCTCAGTTGGTTGAGCGGCTGCCTTCAGCTCAGCATGATCCCAGCGTCCTGGGATCGAGTCCCACACTGGGCTCCTTGCTCGGCGGGGAGCCTGCTTCTCCCTCTGCCTCTGCCTGCCACTCTGTCTGCCTATGCTCGCTCGCTCTCTCTCCCTCTCTCTCTGACAAATAAATAAATTTTTAAAAAATGTTAAAAAAAAGATTTAATTTATTTGGGGGCGCCTGCGTGGCTCAGTTGGTTGAGCGACTGCCTTCGGCTCAGGTCATGATCCCGGACTTGCAGGATCTCATCCCGCATCGGGCTCCTCCGCTTCTCCCTCTGGCCTTCTCCTCTCTCATGCTCTCTCTCCCTCTCATTCTCTCTCAAATAAATAAATAAAATCTTAAAAAAAAGATTTAATTTATTTATTTGAGATAGAGAGCAAGCATGAGCAGGGTGGGTCGTGGGCAGGGTGAGAGGGGGAGAAGCTGACTCCCCGCTGAGCAAAAACCCTGATGCAGGGCTCCACCCCAGGAAACTGAGATCATAACCTGAGCCGAGGGCAGACGCTTAACTGACTGAGCCACCCAGGTGCCCGTGTCTCAAGATTCTAGGTTGAACTCTGGTTCGTGACACTTTCATAGACTCACTGGCTGGTGTTTGAGGCTAGATCATTGTTCTGGGCTCTGACTTCCAAAAAGAAGGTTACTTTGTCCTCTGGTAATTTTCAGCCCCAGGCAGAGCGGGGAAAATTGTACTTGGGATCCTGAGATTAGGAAGTCGCCCACATCTCCCTTCAGCCTCCAGAGCTGAGCCAGGGCTGAGCCAGCTGATGGTAAAGGCCTGTTCTGGGGAGGGGAATCCCCACTTTGAACTAATAGCTTAGTTCTTTTTGTTATAATAATGGCTTTATCAGGACATAATTCACACACAGCACAAGCCACTCATTTGAAGTGCATAATTTGATGGTTTTAGTCCAACAGTTATACAATTACTACAATATTAGAGCATTGTCATCACCCCAAAGAGAAACCATGCCCTCATTAGCAGTCTCTCCTTCCCCTGACCCAGCATCCTCCTCCCAGCCCTGGGCCACTAGGAATCCACTTTTTAGCTCTAGAGATGTGCCTATTCTGGACATTTTGCATGGACGAAATCATACACAGTCTCTTTGGATTGGCTTCTCTCCCTGAGCACGTTTTTAAGGCTCACCCATGGTGTAGCATGTATCAGACCCTCATTACTTTTTTTTTTTTTAAGTAGGCTCCTTACCCAGCAGGGAGCCCAACATGGGGCTTAAACTCATGACCTGATCTGAAACCAAGAGTTGGACACTTGCTTAACCTTCTGAGCCACCCAGGGGTCCTCAGATCCTCATTACTTTCTACACCGTCTACCAGCCCATTGTCTGAATGGACCACATTTATCTTTTCCTCGTGGACGGACATATGGCTTGTTCTCACTATTTGGCTATTATGAGTAGTGATCTATAAACATTCATATGCAAGTTTTTGTGTGGACATGTGTTTATTTCTCTTGGGTATATCAAGGAGTGGAACAGCCGGATCATACGGTTGTAATTCCTTCGTTCTTTGTATATGCTTCCATTTTAGGACTTCATACACTCACCCCAAGTGCTCACAGATCTGTTTACCCTCTCACATCACAAGCTTTCCTCTCGTATACCCCACAGAACCGGGCACCTACAGTACTATGTGGGAGTCAAATGTTGCTTATAGACACGGCAAGATGAAGCTGGAGAGCCGCCCACCAGATCCTAGGCGGGCGGGGTGGGGGGGGCGTCCTGGTAACCTTGACAAGCAGTGGGGACCACAGCCTGATAGAAGCAGGTTCAAGAAAGGAGGGGAGGAATCAGAAAAAAAGGAAGTACAGATCATTTCTTTTGAGAAAATTTTCCATTAAAGATAGTGGAAAATTGAGACAAGGGCCAGTTGGGGAAGTGAATCAAGGGTATTTTGGTTTTTTGAAGATATGGGAAATGACATTCTGTTTGTGTGACATAGCAGAAAGGTGAATGCTGATGATGTGGGAGACAGACAAGGAGTGATCTCCTTAAGTAGATGAGGGCAGGTGGGATCCCACCCAGAAGCAGCGTTATAGAAGGAACATTTTGTCCTAAGACTCATATGTTGAGACCCTAAACCCCGTGTGACTCTATTTGGAGACAGAACCGTGAGGAGGCAACAAAGGTTACATGGCGTCAGGAGGGGGAAACCTGCTTTGATAGAGCTGGTGCCCTCAGAAGAAGAGAAGGGACACCAGGGCTCTTTCCCAGCCATGAGAGGACGCAGCACGAAGGCAGCCGCTTGCAAACCAGGAAGAGCCCTCGCCAGGAACCAAACCAGCCGGCACCTTGATCTTGGACTTTCTAGCCTCTAGAACCATGAGAAAATAAACTTCTGTTTTTTAAGTCACTGGTATTTTGTTATGGTGGCCCCAGCAGACAAAGACAAGGTGGGGGAGACTGGGTTCAGGCAGAGCAAGGAGCATTCAAACAGTCACAGGAGGGGAAGCAAAGGACACGGCTGCACTGGCAGCCGGGTGTGCAGACACGTGGCGGGATGTTTTTCTGGATGCTTTTGTTTCGGTGACAGAGGAAGTGAGGCGAGCAGCCGAGCATGCGGACACAGGGCTACAGGGCTAGGAAGAGAGAGAGAGCGAGCAGACCAGGGCAATGCTGCAAAGCCATCTGAGAGCCACTGCGAGCCCCCTGGGGGTCTGCAGTCCAAGATGAGCCTACTCGGCCCAGGGCTGTCTTTGCCTGCAGGGGTGCTCGGCAGCTGGGGTGCGGGGAGGGAACCAGCAGAGGTGACTCTGTCCACCTTGTTAGGGTCTGGCCAAATGAGGACAAGTGGGAGGGGAAAAGAGTAGAGGTAGAGGAGTCACTCTCATGATGAACATGGAAACCCAGCATGGCTTGGGGACAAGAGGCCGTTGCAGCTGCAGGCAAGTGGGGGCCACTGGGGGTCTGTGGAGCAGGGCCCTCAGGGAGAGATGTGTAAGATGGAGAGGAGCAGGGACGCTTGTAACAGGGACTGTGAGGGGCTGCGGGCATTGCTGGTGGAAGGTCAGGGACGAGACCAGGGCAGTGGCTGCTGGGAAGGGACGGGGGGCAAGATGCTTGGGGCAGACCATGCCAGGGCACTGGATCTGGGGTTCTGAAAGCACACTCAGATTCGGAAGGGAGGCACACTGGGAGAGTGATCTGGACTTAGCGCTAAAATCTTCACAGGTTGAAGAACAACAAAGATACTAGAAAAGGGAATGTCTGGTGGTGATGATCTGCTGGTTTGCCCATCGGAACCGAGGAAGGAGGCATGGGCTGGAAGCAGAGAGGAACCAAGAGGCCGCCAGGCCTCCTTCTTGCCCAGTGTCCAAGGGGCCCAAGAGAGGAAGCAGCTGGCCCTTGAGAGGGCATCAGGAAGCAGCGGCCTCAGGGAGAGTCGGGTTCCAGTGAGAACAGAAAGGTGGAGGGAACATTCGTAGCAGAGAATCCTAGGAATCTTGCTGCTGATGAAGGGGTCAGAAACGGCCTTACAGAGCGTCTGGAGATGAAGGTCTGAGAGTCCCAGGCTCCCCACAGGGCCTGAAATAAAAGGGTTTCACAAGATGAGCCAGACACACACGTTGATAGGAAGCTTTGCTGCCCAGAGGTGGAAGGAGCAGGGAGAAGTAGGGCTCTTCCCAGCAGTACTCGGGGCTCCCAGGCCCCCGGCTCATTCTTGCTGATAAGTGTGGGGGGCCAGAGAGAGCAGTCTCATGGGGCTCCTTTCAGCATGCTCTGCCTTGGTGTGATAAAGCGGTGTTTCCTCTTTCAGGGTGAAGACTCTCACGTGACAGGAGCTCCAGGGGTAGTGTGAGTTCAGGAGCTAAGGGCCTTGGACGTTGGTATATATGACGGCCACCGGAGGGATAACCAGCGCAGTCTGCTTCCTCATTCAGGAGAGGCTGCTGTTCTGCATTTGTATAGGACTTCAGAGTTTTTAAGAGTTCTCTGCTGTTGCCCTGCCCATGTGACAGCTAGCCCCCCGGACACTGAGTGCATTAGGAGACCTTCATGTGACAAGTCCCCCTGCATGTAGATGGCGGCAATCTGGCCTTAGCAAAGTAAACGGAAGACCCGTGTGTTCTCGCCTCCTGTCAAGAGCCACGGACCCAGCACACGGAACGTGTTTTGTCCATCTCCTCCTCACTCCACTACCCATCCTGCAATGAATTCTTTTCCCTCTAAGACAAAAGAGAAGCGGAGGACAGATCTAAGTAAAAAGCCTTCACCTCCTGAGGTAGATGACTCAGAATATTTTTCTGACCTAAGAGGAAAAAATAAAGCCAAACCACCTACCATTTAGGATATATTTACATATTTACACATGTAAATCTGATAGAAAATTGGCAGTAAGAAACTGAGAACCAAAAACCATTTACAGTGTCTAGTTGGAGACCAGAGCAGGGATAGGGTAGATATTAGTGCTGGTTAATAGTTGATATTTCTTCCAAAAAGAGACTATTCTGGTGGAGGGTCACTTCAGATTAGAGTTCCAAAATGTCCTTGATGACAGAATACTTGAATGGCAAATCAGATGGCTTTTGATTCCATTATTTAAATAACTTAGTCACTATACATTTGATCATCTTGAAGTACCGGTCAACTGGGGCTATAAGAAAAAAGATTTTCTGTTAGTAACTTGTAAAATGCAGACCAAGTTACCCTCCTATTCTACTGGGAGTAGACCTTTTACAATGAAGCCATCAAAGCCAAGGGCTCCGGGGCACAGAGATGGAGGGAGATGGGTGTTGAGCCCTCCTGGGACGGTAGTTGAAGGCCCACTGGAAGTAGCACCTTCAGTGCGAAGCACTCATACTCAGCCCCGTTTCCTCAAACTGACCCAATTTTTGAGCATCACTGAAACCTCCAAAGAACAAAGCTGAGACCTTAGGGACTGTTATGTGAGCTGTCGCTCCTCCTGGGGGTTATCTGCGCCACATGTGGCTCCTGGGGATGGTTTCTTTTCTTTTTTTTTTTTTTAAAGATTTTATTTATCTGTCAGAGAGAGAGAGAGAGAGCGAGCGAGCACAGGCAGACAGAGTGGCAGGCAGAGGCAGAGGGAGAAGCAGGCTCCCTGCCGAGCAAGGAGCCCGATGTGGGACTCGATCCCAGGGCGCTGGGAACATGACCTGAGCCGAAGGCAGCTGCTTAACCAACTGAGCCACCCAGGTGTCCTGGGGACGGTTTCTGCTCCTCCTTAGCCTCTCTTCCTGATGAGTCATCTCTGCAGTGATGACAGGACCAGTCTGGGGTTGACTCAGAAGAAAAGAGTCCAGGCACAAAGCAGCATCGAAGCCTGGACACGCCCCTTCACACCCAGTTGCCTGTTCTGGCCTCGAGCCTTCCCTACCATCTATACTTCCTAAGTCAGGCCAGACCCACTGGGTGCAGCCCAGACCACACCAGGGCTCCCCAAATATCTGTGCCCCATTGGTGACCAGAGAGCATAAAGAGTGAGCGCTGCGGTCACAGGGGTTAGGGAGAAGGGAGCAGATTATGAGCTTTCCTTATTAAGAATCTAATAGGTGCCTGGGTGGCTCAGTCAGTTAAGCGGCTGCCTTCGGCTCAGGTCACGGTCCTGGAGTCCCGGGATGAAGCCCCATGTCATTGGGCTCCCTGCTCAGCAGGGAGCCTGCTTCTCCCCTCTCCCTCTGCCTCTCCCCTCTGCTTGTTCTCTCTCTCAAATAAATAAATAAATAAATAAATAAATAAATCTTTAAAAAAAAAAAATTCTAATAGAACCCAAAAATGGGTGCTGTGAATTTTTGGGGGGGGATGAAGTGAGAGGTGCTTCCCAAATGTGTCCCGGCAGGCACAGCACTCCTTAGAGCAGGTGCAGGGCTGGGTGGCCGCACTCCTCATCCATGCCCACACGTGCTGCTCATACTGCCTCTCCAGCTCCCCTTCAGGCTGAGACACTCCCACAGACTACAGATCTTTCTTCCCAGAGAAACAGGGCTCTCTGCTCCCTTTTATCTTGGGTGACTCTGTGACCTGTCTTCCAGGCATTCACACAAAAGTAGAGATGACCAGCACTCCTGGAAATGGCCAACATTGCACTATCTGGGTGGAAAGTGTGGTATGGTGCCCGTTTTTCTCTCAGCTGTCTGAAATGTGCTTGGCTGTTCTTGGATATTTTCTAATTGGGTCTAGCTCTTTCAGACACTGTCCTCACAGAAACGTGAAAATTTGGTCTTTGTTCCTGGTTATGCTTGTCCCCTCCCCCACTACTCTTCCAACCCTCCCCACTCCACCATATATGGAACTAATAATTGAGTTTAAGGAAGTCCCACTGTGGCCATAGTGGGCTCTTTAAGTGTAAAAATTAGTATTAAGTAGGTAGTAAATACACAAAGTACAAAATCTGAATAGTAAACAAAAATACACCAAGAGCTGTGAGCTCCTACACCCAGCTCCAGGCTCCCCAGGTCTCTCCGGGGGTGTCACCCTCAGATGTCATTTTTGCCTTCCAAGACTCATTTTCCCAAGGCAGTGCTCTTCTTGCTTTGCAGAGCTCTCCTGCTCAAGAGCCTGCAGTGGCTCCCTATTCTCATATTGCTCCATCTTAATGCTCCTGACTTCACTCTTTTGCCACCTACTCAGCTTGATGCTAAGCAGACCAATCTCTTGGTCAAATAAACGAGGATCTAGTTCCCCTCCATGTCTTTGCCTCTGCTGCCTCCCCAGCTGGAATGCCTTCTCCACTCCACCCCTGCTCTGAAGATCTAGCTTGCATCCCACTCCCTTTGGAGTCTTCGTGATGATTCTGGCCTCTTCACCTCCCCTCAGGTGGTTGCCCAGCCCAGACCATCCCTACCACACGTGCTGGCCCATTGCCCTGGGCCTCAGCCCGTCTAACTGTTTATGTACTCGTCCACTCTCTCCAGTGTGCCCACAAGCTGCTCAAGGGGGAGCCCTAACATACCCCTTCTCTGAACCCCACACAGTGGAGGCCTCCCTGGGCACATGATCTCAAGCCGTCAGCAGACACAGTGCCTCACCTTGCTGGCACAGAGGGACCTCCGTGAAAGTGTGCTGAATGGAGAGAGCAGCCAGTGAGGGCACGAGCTCTGGGACACTCCGTCACCTCTCCCAGCGGCCCTGGCTCACAGCCTCCCCTGAACGACGGTGGCAGTCCTGTCCGATGGCTGCCCGTCCGCTGTCACCAGCAGGGTCTCAGCAGAGGCCTGCCCAGAATCTCGCCCACCTGTGCCTCACCTCACCTGCTGCTGCTCACCCTCTCTCTAGCCCCCTCTGCATGGCCTCCCGGCCCATCGACCCCTCACAGCCTCACTGGGAGGCTCCCAGAGCTGCCCCAGGCCTCCTGCCCAGCCGGCCTCCCTGGTAACCTGGGTGTGTCCCACACGGCAGCTGGGGAGAAAGGGACCTTCTGAGCCCATGGGCCCTGTGGCAGGCAGGTGCTCCCTGCTTCGCAGCGGCCCTTCCTCATTCCCACTCCTACCACTGACCCTGGGGGGTTCTCAAAAATCAGCAACTCACTCAATAAAGCCAAAGGTCTTGCCCACCCGCCCTCCCAAACCTCTCCTCACCGTTAATATGCAGCTGCCGCCCGAGGGTCTCTAGCAGGGGGCCAATCGGCTCTCCTCCCTGACTCAGCCCAGCCCAGCCCCTCCACTCAGCCTGTCACCCAAGGGCTTGGCTTTCTTGGTGACCTCAGACGCTCAGCTCAGGGTATCGGTTACTAATGAAGGTGCGCCCCAGGCTGGAGCTCCAGCCGCAGCCCCGAAAGCCACTTCAGCAATTGTGCACCAGACCTCGGGACCCGTGTAATGCACCAGAACACAACACTCAGCGTGTCACAGCACAGACCCGGCTTCCCAACCCAGAGCCCCGCCTGGGCACCATGCATCGGAATCCCTGCCACTTCTGGCTTCTTTCCTGGATAATAATAATATTCACAACCATCCTAGCATGGTAACATTTATTAAGCTCCCCTCCAAGCCAGTCACTCTTCTAAGCATTGTATTTTTATTAACGTGTTTGTGCATGTTGCTATTTCTATGTTATCACTCACACTACTATTCCTCTACTCTCGTTACGTCCCTCTTCCACAGAAGACAACTGAGGCACAGAGGGTTGAAGTGACTTGTCCAAGGTCCGGGAGAGATGAGCTGGCAGGGAAGTCACACCCCCGGCCCGGGCAGCCCGCCTGCTTAGCTGGAATGTTCGTCACTATGACTGCCACACCTCCTCCCACACCCATCCCCCACAGCAGCCCTGCCAGGGCGACCGTGACTCAGGCTCTCTCTGCTTGGCTGCACTCTTCCATTTGTCCAGCAGCCAGAGTCCCCTCTCCAGCCTCTTGTCTACTAACACCCCCTACGCTCTGACACATAGCTCTGCTCAGAAAACCCTCAGTGGTTTCCCAGGAAAAAATGACACAGACTCTTGGCAACTCTCTCAGTATCTTGGCTTGGCCCAGCCTGCCAGTCCAGCCCCAGCTCCCTCTACTCACCAACATTTGCTGTCCCAAAGAGGATGACTCTTCACTCCCTATCCTGCCTTACAGCCCTGAGCCCCTTTACTCTTCCCACCACTCCCTAAAGCCCAGCTCCTGGGCTCCTGCCTCCTGACTGCCAAGGACCTGGCGGGGTACCGGGGTCCTTCTGGAGCCTCCATAGGGGAGTTTAGCCACATTGCTGCTGTTGACTGTGTGGATCCTAGCTTTGGCTTGTGATACAGGCCCGGCTCTGATCCTGGCTCCCGAAGTGAACCCAATCCTTGGTCTAGTTCTCTGGGGACAGAAGAAGGAGGCTAACAGTATAACCCTCTGAGTCTGAAGACGCTGATTTGACCCAGCTCAATGACGTCTTAGCAATGGGCCCTGACTTCTCATAGTCACTGTCTCTGAGCAAGTGGTAACGATATCCCTGTGCAAGGCCCACTGCGAGGGCAGGAGGAGGTGATACCCGGAAACTGCTGAGCCCAGTGCTGATGTCACTTATTACCATTCAAGACAAGTGACAGATACACACGGTCCCCAAGAAAGAGGCGGCCCACAACAGGCCTGTTCTGGCTCTGCTGCATGATACCTAATTCACCCACCGCACAGTCTACGGGGTACTTACTCGGTTCTCTCTGTTTCTCTGCCACATTTCGGAAAACCTACAAATGAAGAAATTTTCAACTCAGTTAAAGGACTGAAAAGCAAAGCTGACCGCTGCAGTTCCTGCCTGCCTGACGGAGACCTGATGCTGAAGCACTCTAAACCACAGCTCTGTCGAGCTCGTCTTCCCGCCCTTCCAAATGCTGAAGCCAAACTAACTGCAGAGGGGGTCCAGGGACGTGTTCCAAGACGGCTCCTCACATGATAGGAAAAGAAATGCAAACACCGCTAACAAAAATGGATATTTCTATGGCAGCCCATGCACAAAGCTAAAGACATAGGGCAGGCTCGGACAGCATGGGCCAGCACTGCCCAGGAATATGTGAGCCACCCGGGTCATTTAACAATTTTAGCAGTTGTGTTACAAAGTAAAAAGAACTGGGTGAAATTCATTTTCAAAATGTTCTAATTTTGAAATTAAATTTATTTAAATTTTGACACTATAACTTTCAAAACATGTCATGAATATTATCATTTTAACGTGTAGTCAAAATAAACATTACTAATGAGGTATTTTGCAGCCCTTTCCAAATACTACGTCTTACAAATTCGGTGTGCATTTTACATTGACGGCATGTGTTTTTGGACTCCCACGTTTCCAGGGTTCAACGACTGGCTCATGGCTTACCATTTTGGACAGCGCCATTGTGGATGTTAAGATATGGCTTCCATACACGTACACATCAGTGTCCTCCATAAAAGGCATCAGCCCTCGTCTGGAGCCAGGCTGCTGGTCCAGCAGCCTAGTCCACAAGCCTGACTGAACTCGTCCCGGTGTCTGTCAACTACAACTCACCGCCGTCCCCCTCAGAAGGCTCCATGCCAAATGCCTCAGCCTTTCCCAAGTTATGGCTTTAAGGTGGTGAAGCCAGCTGAAGTAAGGGTATTTTTCAGGATAATTTTTTTTCAGGTTATAAGGCGCTACGGGTACTGAGCATGGGAGTAATTTCCTCTCCACTGAATGAACTTTTTAAAAAAGTTAAATCACCTGACTGCTTTGGAATTACATGGGCACTGAGTACACCTTTTTTTTGGGTTCAGGTATTCTGATGATAGACCCACAAGAACTCTGAGTGGATAATGATTTTGGTTTCTGGGGACCCATCTGTTATGGACATAATGAACAATAATGCTGTTCTTTGGGGATTAAAAATAATTCTTTCAAGAACATTTGAGCTCCCCAAATATTTTACTCATTGGTAATGAAGCCTCAAAACTTTCTTCAGCTGATTTTTATATCTTATTTAGAGGAGAGTCGACTGACTCATAATCTACTACCTAGGGATCCTCGCGGTATTTGCAACCTATAATATGGAAACAGTATCCCTGGGATATGACACGTTAGTGGCCATGTACCAACAGTAGTCTCAGACAGCATTGGCGGACAGAACTTTCTGCGATGATGGAATTCTTCTCTATCTGGTCCGTCCCGTCATAGTAGCCGCTAGCTCTGTGTGGCTACCAAGCACTTTACATGTAGATAGTTCAAATGAGGAAAGAAATTTTAAATTAAATTTAATGAATTGGCTTTTATATTTAGACCACTTCACGTGGCCAGTGCCTACGGTACTGAGCAGTGCAGGTCCAGGGGAACATAAAATCTAAGTTGGTCTAAGACATGCATGTGAAATGACGTGGGTCCCACATGCCATCACGTGGCGGAAAGGTGACTCTTCTGCATTCCCTGGGGGAGTAACAAATCAGCCTTGCCAAAGCCCTTTCGAGAAAGCAGATGTGGAGAAGAGCAGGATGGGGGAACAGCCCACCTGTTCGCCAGGGCACATGGGCTGCCTTCCGGGCTGGCCCACATGTCTAGGGGACCAAGGATGGCTCAGGAAGGCAGTGCAAGTAATATCAAGCCATTAGGACCCACTCCAAGTCACCAAACCCCAACAACAGCTTCCTCCTCCCGGGGACCCCCTTCTGGGCTAGAAGAATGGAAAGTAAAGCCCTGGCAGCCAAGAGCAAGGGGTCTTTTGCAAAATCTAGCTTGGAGACCAGAGCTATAATACATGTTGACACAGACCACAAGCAGAAGGAGGCTGGGGAACATCCAGTGGGGTTCTCACATCTGTAAAGCCCCCTATGGCCTGAGGATTCCTTTCCCCCTAAGACCATGAAAAATCTTGTCAAACCTGGGGGACCCAGCAACTCGGATGATGAGGAACACAGGAAGCAACAGAAGCCTTGGTTTCTTGCCACACACCTAAAATTTCAAACTTCGCTGTAGTCTCTAAACTATTAATTTTCTGGCCTTTGAAAAACCAATTCGAGTTTGAAATGGATTTTTTTGAAAGAAAGTATACATACCTCTTTTAAACAGCAAAAAAGTTACTCCTGCTACTAGGGCTATTGCTGGTATAATTGCAAACCTGTTCCTTGAATGCTCTGGAAAAAAAAAAAAAAAAGGAAGCTGGTGAGAAAGAAGGAAATACAATTAGCCAGATTGATCAAAACAGAGTCCAGGTGATTCTTCTTATTTGCAGATTCCATATCTGCAATCCGCCTACTTGCTAAGATGTATGTGTCCTCCCCACGTCCAATCCACCGCACGTTCGTGGTCCCCGGGGGACACATGCAGCAGGATGGCAAAAAACCCGATTGCTAGGTAGGCACGTCCCCACTGAGGCCGAACAAGGCAACACTCTGCCTTCTTGAGTCCTCTCCTCTAAGGTAAGTAAGTGTCCTATTCCTGGTCTATGTCCTGCCACATTTTTCATACTTTCGTGCTTTTTGTCGGCTAATTGTCTAAAACAGCCCTGAACACAGTGCCAAAGTGTTGTGTAGCGTTCCTAAGTGGAAGAAGGCTGGGATATGCTTTTCAGAGAAAATATATGTGTTAGATATGCTTCATTTAGGCATTAAGTCATGGTGCTGTTGGCTGAGAGTCCAATGTTCATGAATCAACAACACATCTATAATAAGGCATCTTTAAATAGAAACGCAAACAAAACAAGGTCGTTTACTGATTTCTTGCCAAAAATGTGACCAGAAGCTTGCAGGAACCTAACCCTGTATTTCCCAGAAGCAACACTCAGTATTCACTAATCCCATATTCACGGTGACTTTATGACACACGACTACCGCAGATGAAGAGAACCAACAGTATTTATAAATAAACTTACCCAGATACGGCTGATCTGTAGCAAGCCCAGTGCTATTTATTAAAAGATGCAAACACTAGAAGTGTTGTTTCCAGCTAGCCCACACTGTCTGTAGAAGCTTAACTTAGCAACACGTGTCTGGTCAGGCACTATGGCGGCAGTGTGTAAGGGCTCCATAAAAACGTCTGTCATAAGGCAGCTGCACGGTGTGCCCGCAGTCTCAGCGAACCATTATAACAATCGGAGCGCGCTGCAAACCTCTTGCTGCCTCAGTTTCCTCCAGGGGTGACTAAACGGGATTGATACGTACGCCTGTCTCAGAGGGCAGCTGTGAGCATCAGTAGAGTTAAGACCCTTGGGAACAGCTACAACCTATCCCCGTCAACCTACTGAGGAGATGGTATCGCTACTGACATCCTTTGACCCTGCAAGTCCCTTTCTACAGAAACGACCAGTGACGTACTCTGCCCCTCCCTCCAGAAACGGCACAAAGATGTTTACCACAGCTTTCCTGACAATATCAAAAAGCTAACACAGGGCGCCTGGGTGGCTCAGTGGGTTAAGCCTCTGCCTTCGGCTCAGGTCATGATCCCAGGGTCTGGAATCCCAGAGTCCCATCGGGCTCTCTGCTCAGCAGGGAGCCTGCTTCCCCCCATCTCTCTGCCTGCCTCTATGCCTACTTGTGATCCCTGTCAAATAAATAATCTTAAAAAAAAAAAAAGCTAAAACAACCTGCGTGTCCTCAGCAGAAAAGCAGGACATATTTACAATGTGGACTCCATCCAGCTGCTAAAAATCCAAAGGCAGAATACCTAAGCATATGGCAAAATGATCCCAGGGCACTGCTAAGGGAAGGCTGGGGTCACTAACAGCAACCACTGAGGGTTAAGAAAGAAGGGAGAGGCTGGGGAGGGTGGCGGGGAAGGGAGAGAGAAAGTGAATGAATAAATGAGAATGAGAATGTGAATACACACCCTTTCCTCTTATTCAGAACACAGGTGGGTTAGAACAAACAGAAAGTCACCCACCTGTTTGACGTGTGAGGCCCCCGACCAGAAACTGCTAGTTACCTCCCTGTAACGCCCCTTATCCTTCCCACCCTCTTTGGGGACAGCATTCAGATTTTCAGCTGGGCATGCTATCACCCCACTCACAGATTAGTTCCTCAGCCTGTCTTGCAACTAGGTTTGACCACGTGACTAAGTGCCGGGCACTGAGCTGAGCGTAGGGAGGGTTGTGTGGATTTCTCCAAAGTCTCCCCTTTCTGGATCCTCCTGCCTGAACCAGTGCGCAAGGCAGGAGGAGCCAGGCTGCCGCTGGGTCTCTGACAACTTCATGGAGCGGCAATACGTCCAGGGCTGCCTACTTTGGATATGTATGTATGTATGTATGTATATGTATGTATGTATATGTATGTATGTATACACACACATACACACCTCGTAGATAGATAGATAGATATAGATTCTAATGTGAAAAATGCCATCTACATTTTTAAGCCACCAATATTTAAAAAAAAAAATTCTTTTTAAACAGCTGAGTCTAACGGTACTTGATCCAGTCCCTTCCAAAACCCTTTCTCCCAGGATGATGCCATATGCCACCCCCACCCTGGGACAGCAGATACTCAGGGGACATGACAACACAGTAACACAAGTTCTTCAGTCTGTTCTTCCTCGGCGTCTGCTGCGGACAGGTGCTCCCCCCTCTTCACCTGGCTCCTGACTGAGATGCCACCTTGCTGGAGTTTTCTTCCTGCCTCCTGGGAGGTTCTTCTCTGTCCCCTCTGTGGGACCCTTGTCCTCTCAACAGCCTCAAAGTGCTGGAGTCCCCAATACTCAGTCCCAGTCCACTGCTCTGTCCAGTCCTATGTGCTCACCTAGTCCCACGGCTTTAAATGCCGACTATATGCTGACTCTGCCCACACTTACTTCCCCCGTGCTAATGACTCCCCAGACCTAGACTCAAATCAAAGCGCCTTACCTGAGGTCTCCACTTGAAATCTAACAGGCATCTCAAACTTGTCCCAAACCAAACTTCTCACGTCCTCCACACACCCGCTGCCCTACTTTCCAGTCTCAGTAAATGGTGACACTGTTCATCCAGTGGCTTGAGCCAGAAATCTGGGGGTCATTTGCACATTTCTTTTTTGGGACCCTACTCCCCTACTCAAACCATTGGGAATTCCTTGTGGCTATATTTCCAACACATACCCCAGCCTGAACCACTGCTCCCAATCTGCTGCCATCACAGCCTTCTGAGGCACCATAACCTCTGGCTGAGACCCAGAGTTTCTAAATTGGGTGCATATACCCCAGGGAGTACATGAAATGACCAGCAAGGTGCAAAAAAAGGGAGAACCTCTATTTGCATTTGCTACGTTTATCAGTCTTTACGTTTTCCCGATTTCATTTATGTTTTAAAATGGTACAAGTTAGGGCACCTGGGTGGCTCAGTCGATTACGCATCCAATTCTTGGTTTTGGCTCAGGCCATCATCTCATGGGTCGTGAAATCAAGCCCCACATCAGGCTCTATACTCGGTGCGAAGTCTGCTTGAGATGTTCTCTCTCCTTCTCCCTTTGCCCCTCCCCCAACTCACATATGTTCTCTCCCTCTAAAATAAATAAATACATCTTTAAAAATAAAATAAAATAAAATGGTACAAGTTATATTCATCTATTGGTCCCCATACCCAACTCCCCATTTTCCTTTGGGAATAGAACCCCTGTGTTTTAAGTTGGTGCATGGCCAGCCAGCCAGCTAGGAAGGAGGACACTTCCCAGTCTCTACCAGGGGCCGTGGCCATGAACTCAGTCTGGCCTGGAAGTGATGCATGCCACACTGGTGGCTCTTTAAAGGGAAGGACTGTGTTCTCTCCTCTCCCTTCCTACTTGCTTCAAGGTAAGTAGAGAAGTGAGCCCCTGTTTGACTCCAGAGAGCACAATTTTTAAGCCATACACATTTTGGTATATGTTTCCAAAAGATAAGGATTATCTATAAAGCATAACCATGCCGTCATCATAGCTAAAAAAAACCAAGTCCTTGATATAATCAAATATGCGGTCACCACTTAAATCTCTATTTTTTCACTTTCTTTTTTGTTTGAATCAGGATCAAACAAGGTCCATATATTGCAATTAATTATAGGCTTCTTAAAATCTCTTCACTTTTTAAGCTCCCTCCCCGCCTCTCTCTTTCTTCCCCTTATAATTTATTTATTAAAGAAACCTGATCCCTGGTCCTACAGAACACCCCCACCCCCAGTCCATACTATCATTCCAATGGTACGGTTTTCTGGCAGCCAAGTCCTGTGCGTGAGTCAAATTTATTTCTTAATTTGACTTATTTTAAGACATACAGAATTGGGATGATGTAATGAAAAAAAAAAAAAAAAAGGCTCCAGAATTCAAAGACCTAAATTCTAATTCTATCTCCACTACATAAGTGAACTTGGGGAAGCCGCCCTAGCTAGTAGAACTTGTTTCCTCACTCTTAAAAGGTAAACAACTTCTTATAAGGTAAGTGACTCCTGTGGGGCCAGTCTGGAATGGTGACAGTGGGCAGCCAACAAGACGATTATTGGGGAGGGCCTGCCAGAGGGCAGCAGGCTGGTCCATGTGAGTTACAATGTTTTAAAATAGAAAAAGTCTGGATTAAAAAAAAAAATCAGCACTTAAAAAAGTAACACCTAGATTTTAACCACTATACCCGCACAAATTTATCTGTTATGATGCATGCAACTCTACAGAAAGTATTCAAAAATCATCATGGGAAGAAAAGAGATCCTAGACATTTATTGTCAAGAAGAACCATTACGATCATTAAATTTGGGCCCCAGATGCAGGGAAGAAAAACGTCCTCCAACACTTGCTTAGTGGGTCCCCAGGTATATGTCTCCTATGTCAGGACTACTCTAGGATTTATTTATTTTTAAATATTTTATTTATTTAGGGGCACCTGGGTGGCTCAGTGGGTTAAAGCCTCTGCCTTCGGCTCAGGTCATGATCCCAGGGTCCTGGGGTCGAGCCAAGCATTGGGCTCTCTGATCGGCGGGGAGCCTGCTTCCTCCTCTCTCTCTCTGCCTGCCCCTCTGCCTAATTGTGATCTTTGTCTGTCAAATAAATAAATAAAATCTTTAAAAAAAAAGATTTTATTTATTTGTTTGACAGAGAGAGAGCCCAAGTAGGCAGAGGGGCAGGCAGAGAGAGAGGGAGAAGCACATTCCTTGCTGAGCAGGGAGCCTGATGTGGGACTCAATCCCAGGACTCTTGGAATCATGACCTGAGATTGAAGGTAGACCCTTAACCCACTGAGCCACCCAGGTGCCTCAGCAGTACTCCAGGATTTAAATGACCTAAGAATTACCTAGCACTGTTTCTCAAACTTTCAAAGTCTATAATGCAATGTGAACTATTAGTTTGGAGGGTAATGTAAAAGAAAGATGAATCATCATTATTACATAACCAAGAGAGTCTGTTTGCAAATTAACAACCTCTTATCATCAAGGAGAGGGATGTGATCATGACAATCTTTTCTCAAGGTATCCACAGGAAAGGGCATCTTACTTGGACATTCAATTCCAATGGTAAAGGTTAAGTGAAAACCTATGCAAGGGCAAAATGCTTGGGGCACAAGAAGCTTTTCAAGATTTCAACCATCTGGTTTATTCTGCATGCAATACCTTCTTTCTTTTGTTGGTTATGGGCATCTCTCAAACACACACACCCCTAAGCCAAAAAAGCACACTGCTTTTGGTTTTTGTTCCCACAATAAGGCAACTATCTGCTAGCATCAAATTGCATTTCCACACCTTGGATATTACGCAACACCCAGTAAGTGGAATTACAAAAGACACGTTTGCTCCAAGCAGAACAATTGTCGTGGACTTTGCAGCTGGCTTTCAAATCCTCTGGACAATTGTGTGACTTGCACAAAAGGTGCCGTCCTGGGTGGTACCTCTGTGGGTCTGGTCTTTTCTCTGCCTTTGGGGATCAAAACCATAAGTTAAGAACTGGAACTCATTTTGCACTTCATCTGGAAGTATCTGTTTGCTTTACCCAGGAAGTCACACTGCTTAGTCTGAAAATTATATAATAATGAACTTAATGCTTCCATGTCATTATCTGAAAATTTTCGGGGTGCCTGGGTGGCTCAGTTGGTTATGTGTCTGACTCTTGATCGCAGCTCAGGTTTTGACCTCAGAGTTCAAGCCCCATGTTGGACTCCACCCTGGGTATGGAAGCTACTAAGAAAAGGAGAGAGGAGAGATGGGAGAGAGCAGAGAGGAAAGAGGAAGGAGAGAAGAGAGGAAAGAGAGGAGAGAGGAAAGAGGAGAGAGAAGGGAGAGAGGAGAGAGCAAAGAGGAGATAGAGGAGAGAGAAGAGAGGAGGAAAGAGGAGAGAGGAAAGAGGAAAGAGGAGAGAAGAGAGATGAATGAGAGAGGAGAGGAAAGGAGAGAGAGGAGAGCGGAAAGGGAGGAAACAGGAGAGAGGGGAGAGAGGAGAGAAGCAAGAGGAAAGAGGAGAGAAGAGGAAAGGAAAGAGAGGAGACAGAGGTGAGAGGAGGGAGAAAAGGGAGAGAAGAGAGGAAAGGAGAGAGGCGAAAGAGGAGAGAGGAAAGAAAATTTTCAAGAAGGACAGTACACTGGCAACTCAGGGAGAAGGGCTCACTAATCAAATATAATGCAAGGTTTTTTTATATCCATTACATTGACTAACTGCCTTTTTCTGCTTCAGTTGCCTGTTCAGAAAAAATTGATTCACAGAATCATCCCATCACTGTGAGCCCAAGGGAACTCACAGAGTCCTGTTCACTATTTACAATGATGATATTGTTCTGCATTATAGTGTTCACTATTTTCATCTCTTTTTTTTATGTTCTAATGACCCACTTTCAAATTACCGATCCTTTTGTCTGTAAACTGGGAATATAATGTAAAAAAAAAAACAACCCGCTAATAAAAATTGCAAATTACAAAGGTACATGAGAGTTGAACAAAATAAAAGGGCCACAGCCAAGACAGATTGTCAGCCCATCCAGGGAGCAGCCGAGACAAGGTACCAAGTGCACATTCTTGCGGCACACGGGCAGCCTTCAAGAACACAATGGTTATCAAGAACATTACCAAGTACTGCCGTGAACAGTTCCAGAGGAGCTCCGGAGCCCGATGGTCTGACTTCAAAACCAGGCTCTGCCCCTCACTATCTGTGATCTGAGGCAACCACGCTGAACTCCCCGCGTCCGGGTTTCTCCCCATAAAATAAAGATAATGGCTGGTACCCAACTCCTGCAGCTGGGGGAGGACTGACTTCATGAACCGATCAGAACAGTGCTTGGCCCAGCAGAGGCTGAGAAATGGCAGCTGCGTGTCTATAATGCAGGGTCCATGAAAACCATCCCTCATCTTACATTTCAGACGTGAAACGCAGGTGAGCATCTCTGGTTTGAAACTCCCGAGCCACCTGGGGTCCCTGGGACGCATCCCTCCCCGCCCCCCGTCCCACCCACCCCCACCTCCGTAGAGTATCTCTGCCATGACACACTAGGTTGTTTACTCACCGTCTGGGACACAGGTTGCTAAGACAAGCGAGGATGTCTGTTTGGACAACGGATTGTTAACAGTACAGCGTATTTCCTGCGAGAGATCACTGTTCTTCTTAATCAACACTTCAGACATATTGGAGCCATTTTTACACAGTGCCGGAAAGCAGTTCCATGAATAGTTTAAATATTGTGTGAAATTGTTGTAAGATTCTGGGATCCTGCAATTGATTGTAATGTCTTCAGCAGTCAAGGTGCAATTTAGTGTTGGAGACGGAAGAGGACCTGGAGAAAAGAAATGTAATATTTAGTATAGGAAAGAGGAAGATTTAGGCTCACTGTCTATGAAGGGATGAAGAGCTCCCAGCTTCCTGATGAGCTAGAAAAGACAAGCAGACCCCCCTCCTTGAGCACCCAGGGGACAGAATTCCCTCTTCTTCTGGGTCAGATCTTCCTGCTCAAATTCAGAATATACGCAGGCACTAAATCCCTTATCCTCCATGCAGGAAGCCACGAGTTTCCACAGAATAGCAGCAAAGTCAGGTAGCTGCAAATCCTCGTCTGAGCTGACATGAGGATTTAACAGGTTTTATTTTTTTCACTTACTTCTTATTTATTTATTTATTTATTTATTTATTTATTTATGTAATGATCTGATTTCCTTATTTGACAGAGAGCTAGGGAAAGAGCACAAGTAGACAAAGCAGCAGGCAGAGGGGGAGGGAGAAGCAGGCTCTCTGTCGAGCAGGGAGCCTGATGCGGGGCTTGATCCCAGGACCCTGGAATCAGGACCTGAGCAGAAGGCAGATATTCAACTGACTGAGCCACCCAGGTGCCCCTATTGATTTATTTTTTTAAGTAAGCTCTGCACCCAACATGGGGCTTGAACTCATGACCCTGAGATCAAGAGTTGCATGCTTTTCCAACTGAGCCAGCCAGGCACTCCATATTTTTCTCACTTACTTCAAATATTCACTTCCCTGTTGTACTAAAAAATGTTCTTGTATTTGAGTATAAGGTGGTCCACAAAACTAAGTGGGGTGCTTCCTAACATATATAGAGGAAATAGTTCATATTATTCTACAATCTAAAAATGTTTAATTCCAAAAGATATCTGACTTACAGTGTTTGCAAAGCATGTGTGGAGCCGTGCCGTGAGCGGGTCCTGCTAATAGGCAGAGCAGGGGATGGCACATGCCACAGACCTGTCAGTCTGGAGGCCTCAGGCCCAGTCTTTCTCTAGCAGGTGCCCCCTACTGGCTACAGCAGCCCAAACCTGCAAGGATGGGTTAAGAACCATAAAGCTAGTATATCCCATTAGACGTCGATGTATTTGTTCATTCATAGGCCTTCTTGCATCTCTACCTTGCCCCAACAACTCACCATAAGAAATTGGAGAAAACATGTACAAATATACGGACTCTTCAGAAAATGGTCATGGTAGCATTTGGATAATAAAATTTCAATGCTTGGGGCGCCTGGGTGGCTCAGTGGGTTAAAGCCTCTGCTTTCGGCTCAGGTCATGATCCCAGGGTACTGGGATCGAGCCCCACATCGGGCTCTCTGCTCCGCGGAGAGCCTGCTTCCTCCTCTCTCTCCCTGCCTGCCTCTCTTACCTACTTGTAACTCTGTCTGTCAGATAAATAAATAAAATCTTTAAAAAAAAATTTCAATGCTTTATAAACATCTATGAAAAAGCAAATTAGAGCAAAGTAACATTCATTGAGATGACAGAATACCATGCTGCTATTTAAAATGATATTTTCTAAGGCAAAGGAATGCTTACAATCTAACTATTAATCTAAAATAATCTAAAAACGGGGGCACCTGGATAGCTCAGTTGTTAAGCATCTGCCTTCGGCTCAGGTCATGATCTCAGGGTCCTGGGATCGAGGCCCGCATCTGGCTCTCTGCTCAGCGGGGATCCTGCTTCTCCCTCTCCCTCAGCCTGCTGCTCTGCCTGCCTATGCTTTCTCTGTCAAATAAATAAATAAAAATCTTTAAAAAAAAAATCTAAAAGCGAAAAATATTCAATTCCTCTTTCCCCCCATCTTCTCCAGACTTCTTTCATACTCAGTTAAGTAACACACCCGGTTAGAGACCTGAGTCACCCATGACTTCCCCTTCTGCTTGGGACTTCTTCAGTTGTTAGATTTACCCTAGTTCACATAACTTGTTATGTGTTGCCTGAAAGCAAGCAATGGACACCTTTCTCCAGATTAAATTGTAAGCCACAGACCAATAGCTTTTAAAAGAGTAAGAGCTGCTGTCATTGACTCCAAGTTAGCCAGCCCAGAGCCCTCTTCTCTAAGCCTCCTCCGGTCCTTCCTGCCTACCACATGCCCACAGCAGCCCCAGGAAGCACCTCCCCGAGGCCCCAAGTGTCTCTGTGCACTTGAGAACCAGAACTGATGGTTCTACACTCTGCACGTACCTATGTCTCCCTCTGCAACTAAGCTGGGCCTGAAACCGAGCTTTCTAGTTCCCTGGAAATGTTCCACAGGAGCATTTCTCAACTCTCAGTGGGCATGAGAAATCACCGGGGGTGTGTGTTAAAAATACAGATTCCTGGGCTCCCCCTCCCCCGGATGCTGATGTGGGTGCTCCGAGCGTTCTGTCCCAGATTCTAGTGTAGTGATCTGGTTCAGCCAGCATCTAGTGTTTCGTTCAACACTTTCCGAACTCAACATACCGAGTACGTCTGTGGAAGGTAAGGACTCAACACGCCTCAGCTCTTACCCACGGCGCCTGACCCAACACAAGGCTCACGGGTGGCTCCTCAGTGAGGAGAGTGGATGCTGGACAGAGGGAGGGATCCTCTCCACTGTATAAAAGGTCAACGTCATCGGCTCCCCTCCGAAAAGGAAGGGTGAGGTGGCTAAGAGCCTGACTGCCTGGGTTCATACCGCAGCGTTGCCAGGAAGAGCCACGTGCCCTCGGCCAAGGTACTGAATCCCTGTGGCTAGGTCTCCTCTCCTGCATTATAGGGAAACCAAGAGCGCCTCCCCTTCACGATGGGGACGAGGACCACAAGAGGTGACACGGTAATAACAGACATGGGGACTAACACGCACTGCCTGGCATGGTCACATCAGTTGTAAGAGAACGCACGGCGGGAAGGTGAGCACCCCCTCCACGGGTGTGCATTCCACAACCAGGAGCCGGGAGATGTGCGCTTCCGCTACGGCTGGCTGTGTGACCTTGACCCATGGCTCTTGTGGTAGCGGGAACATGTTCAAGAAACCAACCAGCCCAGGCCCCTTGTTCTACAGATGGAGAAGGAAGCCCATTGCTAAATCGGTCTCATTTTCACCTGTGAAATGGAATGTAATACTCTGAAAGATTGGAAAGGTCTAGTGGAGTATGAAGAGAATCTGAAAGGGCCCACGTGGGAGAGCTGGTGTACTTTTGTGTGTTGTTAGAGCACACTGAACCATCCAAAAGCTCTTTCTGGTGGTCTCGCCACAGCATGGCCGCTGGAAGAGCCTGTCCCGCTCATGGGAAAGGATGCAAACCTTCCTCAGGTCTCCCACAGCTCAGATCTCTGCTGAGAATCCTCAGCTTCTCTCACTGCCCACCGGACTTCCCAAGGCCCCAGCAAACAAGTATGAGTTAACTCTGGACCTCGAGCAAGCGCATGAAACTGGCAGGAAACGTACTCACTTCATCCTTAAGACATCTCAGTCCATTTACAATGCATGAATCCAGTGCACTGCTCTGTAAGATGGAGAACTGCTTCTACAGATCTGATGATATTTGTGTATTTCTCTTAACTTTAGTAAAAAGTCATACCACTTCAGATCACTTAAGGATTGAATAGTTAATTCTCCTTATATGAACATCACCGCCTTCAATGCAGCTAACAAGAGAAAGAACTAATAAACATTGGTGGTGGAAATTTGAAGGGGATTTTGAGAGAAGGAGGAAGCCAAATACGAACTTACACCCAAGGAAGTGGATGGCCTGAATCGAGGGGGTGCCAGGAAATCCCCCTGCCTAAAATATCCTTTCTGAAAATCTCCCATTAGGTCTGGTGTCTCCGGAAGATCACCAAGTCACTTAGGTATTAACATACCCTGAAGGAAGTAGGTCTTCCTCATTAAAAAAAAAAAAAAAAAAAAAAAAGTATGACTAATCGTTTTGCCATTCAGGTGTGAAATCCCGAGTCATCTTATAACTTTTTATAACCCAAATCTAAATTCGCTTGACTCTTTCTTAGAAGTATCTTTTCTTTCTTTCCTTTCCCAACATCTACCAGCAACACCTGTCTCCCTAGAAGATCACAGTTACTTCCAACCTGGTGTCCCCCCTCTCTAATCCACCACCAATACCTACCATCTGATTAATCATCTGAAAATAGAGTTCATCAAGTCATTTCTTTGCTCCAGGATCAGATCCAGTGGCTCCTCAGTGTCGCAGGCTAAAAGCCAGACTCTTGAGCCAGGACTTGAGGTCCCACCCTTAATGCTGCCCACATCACTGTCTCCTGATCAACACTCACCTCTCTTGGGCTCTGCAGGTCTCTGCTAACAAGGCTTCCTAAGGGCTATTCAGTTGGGCTGACTCCTGAAATCATGCACCTTAGTTGAATGACCATGGAGTTTTATTTATTTACTTTTTAAAGATTTTATTTATTTATTAGAGAGAGAGAGAGCGAGAGAGCGAGCACAGGCAGAGTGGCAGGCAGAGGCAGAGGGAGAAGCAGGCTCCCCGCCGAGCAAGGAGCCCGATGTGGGACTCGATCCTAGGACACTGGGATCATGACCTGAGCCGAAGGCAGCCGCTTAACCAACTGAGCCACCCAGGCGTCCCTGACCATGGAATTTTAAAAATCAAATTATTTTTAGCCATTTCATCAAGTTTAAAAAGTTAAACATATCCAAAATTCTGAACGCAGTTTTACAAACTCTTATGAAAGGGCTCTTCAAATTTCCACTGTTATCTAAATACGAAATCAACCTTTTTAGTTGCTGGCTCTATAAACAGCCAGATCCCCAACCTGCATGTTTTATAAATTCTGCTTCTCCAAAGGCATGCGCTGGTTCTCCTAATGGGATGCCTCCACACCTTAACAAGCCTCACTCTTCTAAATGGAGTTAATCATCTTCTGGACAAACCAGCCACCCAGTCTGAAAGCCCCCATTTCTGTCAATTCCCCCTCCCACCTCCCGGTCGCCTGGTTCAATTGCTTTCATACTATAATAAATATTTATTGAACACCTAGTACCTGAGGTCTAGGGCTACAATGATAACAGGAGAGAAATTCTCTCTTCTTCCCAGCGTCTCCAACAGACCAGGCAGGTGAGCTTGTGAATAATAGCTCCCCCCACCAGGTCCTCACCCCTCCCATTCCACTGACACTGCCTCAGATGGGACTTGGAGAGCTCAAACTTGAACTTCTACACTGGACTTTCCGCCTCTTCTCCTTTCCCTGCAAACCATCTTACACACTTTGCTACCAGATGGACCTTTCTAGAACACCTCTGGCATAGAGGAGGTAAGGCTAGAAGGACACCCTCTTCTAGGAGAAAACAATGAACCCGGGACCCCATAGGGGGCCGAGATGGGTACGGGTTGAGCTGGCAATGCTGAAGGGCAGCACAGAAAAGGCAGCCAAAGTCAAGGGCAACACTAGGATGCCCAAGAACAGAAAGAGGTGATCATGGATGCCAGATCTCATACGGCCTTGAACTATAGATCTTAGCTTTAGCTCCGAGTGAGATGGGGCCACTGGAAGGTTCTAAGTTGATGAATGACACGCTTTGACCTCTGTTTTAAGATCACTCTTGCGTTTAAAAATAAACCGTGGTCATAATACATATAAGTCAAATCATTATGCTGTATACCTCAAACTTACACAGTGATACAGGTCAATTATGCCTCGATAAAACTGGAAAAAAGTTAAATGTAATTAAATCTGAAAATAACACAAAATGCCTCCTGTAAGGGGCAATGGTAGAAGCTGGGTGACCAGTTAGACGGTCGCTGCAGTCCTCCGGACAAGGATGAAGGAGCCCTGGCTTAGCCCCGGAGGAAGTGGCAAGAGGTGGTCAGAGGCTGTAAAACCAGCAAATTTCCTGGTGGAATAAACATGGTGTTCGAGAGAAAGAGGAAGAGAAACATGGTGTCAAAGATGACATCAAGGTTTAGACTGAGCAACTGGGAAGAAGGAGCTGCCATTAACCAAGCGGGGGGAAGACTTGGGGAAGAACAGGATTTAAGGGAAAGTTGATGAGCTCACTATCATCAGACAGGCATCCAAGTGGAAATCCAGAGGAAGTGGTTCGAAACACACATGTCAGTGGGGCCCCGGGTCAGAGCTCTCAATCTGTGTTATCAGTATCAAAATAATATTTAAAGCCCGAAGCCAGGATAAGCTCACCCAGCTGGGTGTGAATGCAGGCAGAGAAAGGTGGCTCAGGCCTGCAGGTGGGCAAGATGAGCGAACCAGCCAAGGAAACCGGGAAGGAACAGCTAGTGAGCTAACAGAAAACCAGAACGGGGTGGGGATCCTGGATGCCCAGAGAAGGTCGTGTTTCAGAAGAGACAGGGATCATTTCAGAAGAGACAGGGATCAGCTCTGTCGGATGCTGCTGAGTGGCCAAGAAAGATGTGGTGGGGAGAGCACGGGTGGATTACTGGTTTCATTAATGAGATCAAGAGGTCAGGTGAAAGCCTGTTCGCGGTGGGTGAAAAGTAAAAAGAAGAAAAGGGGTTAAAAAGCAAACACAGATAATCCTTCATGGAATTTTCTACAAACTCAAGATGGCAAGTGGGTGGTAGCTGGAGGGGTTGGGGAGGGGGCATCCGGGGGCTCCCGGGGGTGGTGTCAATGTTTGACGGCATACTATGTATGACAGTGGGGTCCATGGAGGACGCTACTGCAAGAACAGGGCAAGGGCAATGACTAGGGCGATGTCCCCAAGGGCAGTGGCAGGAAGAGGGCTTGGGGTACAGTGGAGGGCTTGGACCTCTATGAGCAGGGTACCAGTGCTCAAGGGCAGGTAGGCAGGAAGGCTGAGGGTGAGAGCCTGTGGAAATTCTCCTCCAAGTGCTTCTCTTCCTCAGTGAAACAAGAAGCAAAGCCTTCAGCTGAGAAGTGGGTCTGGAGAAGAGGGCCTACGAGGCTTGAGGAGAAGGATAATTGCTAGGACACTAGGGGACATGTTGGATTTGACTGAGGCAAGTGACCAGAAGCTTCATGTGTGAGGCTCTGTGGGGCAATGAGTTTCTCTACAGCCACAGTGTGTTAGCACAAAACAGGGAGTGCACTGGACTGGACCTGGCCACACAGGCCATAGGAGTACAGCCCATTTAAAAAGGGTGCCTGGGTGGCTCGCCCCATGCCAGGCTCCCTGCTTAGCAGGGAGTCTGCTTCTCCCTCTCCCTCTGCTCCTGCCCCTGCTCTCTCCCCCAAATAAATAAGTAAAATCATTAAAAAATAATTTAAAACATTAAATTAAAAAAATTAAAAGGAGCAAGGAAACTAACCAAATCTTCCAGTGCTTGGGCCTAGTGAGTGAGCACACTCGGGCTGCCTAAGGAGGATAGGGGGTCATGCGGGGTGAAGGGGTGGCAGAATTGGCAGAGCAGGGGACACCTGGCCTGACACAGTGGAGGGCTCAGAATGAGTGGTAATGATAACTTCTAGGTTCTATCCATGGGGAAAGGTAGTGGAGGAGGTGGATGGAGGACAAGACCATCACAGGAGAGGAGACCAGGGACTCAGAAGCCAGGATATTAGAACAATATATTTAAATATTATAATCACTAAGAATTATGACAGCAGGAACATCAGAAACAGCAAAAGTGAGCCAGGCTTTCCAGTGATCCAGAAATGTTGGGATGTATCCATGAGCCTATAGATGACAAGGAGAATGACCTGGAAGCATCGATGGGAAGTGTGAAGGAACATGGACTCCATCTCACATTCCCGTGTAAAGTGACAGAGGAGAGAAAAAAATCCACCTCCTGGAGTGCGGTGCAGGTGCACATTCTAATTTCCAGAGCATCATCTCTCAGTGGAGCTCAGAGTTCTGAGTTCACTGCTGCCACTACATCCCTTTCCAGAATATTCCCAGCAAGGCTAGCGATGCTGCTGGCAACCGCTCCACCCAGCTGGCGCCGTTCCCTCCATCTCGGTCACATCCTCTCCTCACTCAGAGGATGATGAGGGGACGGACACTGGCTCTGGTGTGCCTGACAGCCTAAGAGATCCAATTCTCTTATTTCTCAGAAACCATTCATTTGTGTTCATCTCTTAAAATAGTTGGACAGTTGCCTTTTTTTTTTTTAAAGATTTTATTTATTTATTTGATAGAGATCACAAGCAGGCAGAGAGGCAGGCAGAGAGAGAGGAGGAAGCAGGCTCCCTGCCGAGCAGAGAGCCCGACATGGGGCTCGATCCCAGGACTCCAGGACCGTGACCTGAGCCGAAGGCAGAGGCTTAACCCACTGAGCCACCCAGGCGCCCCGACAGTTGCCATTTTAAACAAACCAATTCATGGACTACTCACCAATCACCTTCAGAGTGAACAGAGTGTCGCCAGTGCTCGAAGAATCCAGTCTATACTCGGCCTCATCCGAAGATGTTAGGTTGAAGATGGTGAGGCTCCCTGATGTGGTGTCTAAATGAACTCTGTCTACGAAAGGTGGGAAAACCCTGACGGGAGAGCCCACTTCCCATTCAAGGACTTTATCCCTACTTTTTGTCCACATAATCTCTGTAAAGGGTGCAGAGCTTGATACAGGGAAAGTTACGCTCTTGTTCACAGTTCCAAACATCTGCTGGGAATTACAGCTGATGGAGTCTAGGAGGGAAAAAGAAATTGGTTAGGAAAACCAACACGACTTGACTGAAAATAGAAAACCATCCTCCAAGATGCTCTTTGGGGGGGGAGGGGGAGTGAGATTTTGCAGTAAAAATGATTCGTCAGCTACTTTTTACACTAAGCAGATAAACGGCTGATGGCCAACACAGCTCACGGAGGGCGGGAGTCTCCTCCCTCATGGGGGCGCTGCGGCCCACATACACGCAAGAGACGGATTCAGCTTCGATGGAGCACCAAGTCCCCTTTGGGAACTGTGGGCAGCGCAGGCCCTCAAGAAGCCCCACTGTGTGGGGAAGACAAAGCAGGCCTGGGGAGCTACCTCCCCGAGGGCCTTCCCCAGGAAGTCCTGCTGATGCTCATAGGAGGCATGGCCCAAGGCCTGGGGAGGAGGGGAGGAGAGGTAAATGTACTGAGAGAGGAAGCGGAGCCTCCCCCCCATCTCCTCACCCTCCCCCCCACCAAAAAAAGCAGGCCTGAGTGGAGAAGGAGCTGGGTGTGTTTGAGGAAATAAAAGCAGCTCCCCATCGCTAGAGGAAGCAAGCAAGTGGGTCACAGGTGGGGGGTGAGGCTGGAGGGGCAGGCAGGGCCAGATCACAGCGTATGTGAATGGGGGCCTGGGGGTGTCAGGTAAGACAGGCTCAGGGCTTGGCATGGATCCTAATGGCAAGCGAAAGCCACAGGACGGTTTTCTACGCAAGACCGGCGTGATGCCATTTAGACCAGCTGACGCGGCCTGCAAAGTGGACAGTGGTGGCCCGGGACAGGCATGCAGGCGGGGCAACCATAATCGAGGTCAGTGCTGGAGCAACGAGAGGGTGGCCGCCTGCGCGGGCCAGAGCAAGGTCTGGATGGAGGGGACAGACAAAAGCACGGACTCAAGAGCAGCTAGGGACAGAGAGCATCAGGGTTTAGTGACTGGAGGTGCAGACGAGGGAGAGGGGGCGTTAATGGACTGGCCAGGCGTCCTTCTTGGCCGACTGACAGGCTATTAGCGGAGATCAGAAACCAGGACTGGGAAGCAAGCGGAGCCACTCAGGGCACAGGACTGGATTCAGTGGCGTGGGGAGTGTGGGTGAGCTGGCTTCACTTGTGCCCCCTCTCGAGTCAACTGTTAGCATCTGTGCCCGACCCCGTGCAGCCAAGCCTGGCTGAGAGCCTGAAATCCACACGGTGGGAGTATCCACAGCAAAGGCACTAAGGCTTCAAACAGAGACTCCCACCTACTCGTCCCCAATCTGGCTATTGAATATTTACTACCACCACTAGACTGGGATATTCCTGATACCCCAAAATGGGTTTAAATGCATCTGGTTCTAGACTTGACTTTCCTGTTCAGAGAGAAGAGCAGCTGTTAAGGGAAAGACATTAACAATAAATTAAAACTTGATTGAAGTTTTTGCCTAGTAGCAATCAGGGTAATTGAAAGAACATGGGAAAAAAATCAAGACTATTAAATAGACCGATTGTAGGCAGCCATGTTCAGTAATTTCAAATAAGGAATAAATAGGGCCCGTTCGTCTATTGCGAGGATTTTGAAAACCCATCTCCCTTAATTAGGGGAGACTGCCCACAGGAATCCACCAGTAGCCCTTGTTGGGGTGCTGATCACTCGACCAGACCACGTGGGAAGGTGGATGAGAGGGGCAGGATGTGAGGAGAGACAGTCTACCCACACCCACTAGCGGAGGCCTGAAATATCTTGTGCGTGAATGAATGCAGGAGTGGGGAGGGCGGTGGGGGAAGAGAAGCAGTATGAGATGACCCTCGGCTGCCATCTTCCCACAGAGAGGCGATGTCTCCTGGGCTTGAGAACAGGAGGACTGAGGAAGTCAGGAATGGAGCCAGTGCTGGCAAAAACACGGGAGGGGAAGGGGGAGACCGTCTCCAAAAAAGCCAGTTTTGAGCTGGAAGAAATTCTCAAAATCATTTAGTCGGACAACTCCCGTTTCACAGGTGAAGTGACAGGGTACCAAGAAAACTGAAGGACAAGGTCACCGAATGCCTCCTCGCTGCCAGCGGTATATTCCTGCACCCTCCTGTCCCTTTGTAACAACCATCACACACACCACGGCTGTGGCACCGACCGTGCCGCACAGAGGAGCGAACGGGCTTCACGGTCACTCTGTAGACTCAGGGCGGCAGAGGGACCAGAATGCAGATTTCCTGACTCTTTGTGCTGTCCCCCTTTCACAGCAGGCTCATTCTGCAAATATTTGCTCTGCAAGCACCCACTGGGCAGCTCTACGATGTGGGGACCCCACCTCCACCCCCGGAACATGACAGATGCAGTCCCAGCCTCTCAGAGCTTACTTTTTGTTAGCAAAGTCAGACTTGATCCAAATAATTGCACCAGGGCGTCTGGGTAGCTCAGCTGGTTAAGCGTCTGCCTTCAGCTCAGGTCATGATCCCAGGGTCCTCGGATCGAGCCTCACATCAGGCATCTTGCTCAGCCGGGTGCCTGCTTCTCCCTCCCCCACTGCCTGCTCCCTCCTCCCCCTGCTTGTGCACACTGTCAAATTATTTAATTAATTAATTTTTAACAACTACAAATAATTGGACCAATGTCCCGCTGCAGCTGTGCTCAGGGCCAGCAAGTAGAAACACAGGGTGTCACTAAAGAGCGCCCACTTGGGGAGCCGACGAGGGGTTAGAGACGGCTTGTGAAGAATGAGGAGCAGCAAGTGCCACCAAGTGGGGTTGGGGGGAGCAGCCCCCTGTTCAGAGATACAGGTCCAGAAGGCAGGAGGGCAATGCCATGAGACAAGAGGAGCTGGGGGGCCACAAGCACAGGCACAGCCCAGGCCTTGCAAGGCCTCAGACAAAATTCTGCCCCGTATGTTGAGACGAGAATGCTACCAAAGAGTTTTAGGCAGGATGGTGACAAATAAGACAAACTCTTTAGTTAAAAAATGTGTTTAAAAACAAAACATATAAAGGGGCGCCTGGGTGGCTCAGTGGGTTAAAGCCTCTGCCTTCTGCTCGGGTCATGATCCCAGGGTCCTGGGATGGAGCCCCGCATCAGACTCTCTGCTCAGCAGGGAGCCTGCTTCCTCCTCTCTCTCTGCCTGCCTCTCTGCCTACTTGTGATCTCTGTCAAATAAATAAATAAAATCTAAAAAAAAGAAACAACAACAACAAAAACCCAAAATGTATAAAGACACACAGATATAATTTTATATAGATGCAGAATGGTGATATAGACACTTAGCACAGTCTTCTTCTCTGACCTGTGTGGGTGTGTGTGGTTTGGATGCCTTACCCCATCTCCCAAGCTCTCAAACCACCCTCAGTCTGGTAATTTCCATTAACAACTCATAATATATCCTTTTTTTCCCCCCTCTCTGCTCAGATCATCAATATGATGCATCACACATCACACATAATGCATATATATATATATAATTATATGCCTGGTCATGATTTAACAAAAACGGTCTTATGCATGCTTCTCCACATCTTGCCTTTCCCAGCAAGAGTACCTCATAAAGGTCACACCAAATCCACTGGTATGGCAAGACTTTCATTCCAGGGTACGAATGAACCGTAATTAATTAGCCATCCGCCACTGCTGGTCCCTAGCTTCTTCTACTACAGTAACTGTCACAACCATACCTGTGTCCAGGTTCTTGCATATTTATGGCTTTGTATCTATGGGACAGGGGCCCTGGAGTGGGGCTAAATTAAAGGGCAACATATTCTTTACTTAAAAGAAATTTTTTAAGATTTTATTGATTTGACAAAAAGAGCACAAGCAAGGTGAGCAGCAGGCAGAGGGAGAAGCAGGCTCCCCACTGAGTACTGAGTCTGATGTGGGGCTCGAGCATAGGATCCCCTGAGCTGGAGGCAGACACTTAAGAGACTGAACCACCCAGGTGCCCCAGATTTTTTAACAGACACTGACACAATGCTTGCATTTGCAATTTACATTTCAATCAGTAACATCTGAGTCACCTTTTCCTTGCACCCTGCAAGCATCCAGTGATCTTCTCTTTTTTTTTTTTTTGCACATTTAATTATCAGGCACAAAGTGACATCTCATTGTTCTCTGAATTTGCATTTTCCTGACCTCTAGAAATTTAAGCATCTTTTCTGTTTTTTGGTAATTTGGATCTCCTTTTCTGAGAATTGTCCTCTTGTATCCTTTGCCTTTTGTTCTATTGACTAGCTCATCTTTTTCTCATCAGAGTTTGAGTTCCTTGTACATTATAGAAATTCTTGTTATCTATATTATAATTCTTCTCCAAGATGGGTGGTTGGTGTCATTCCCTAAGACAGGGGATGTGAAGGGGAGCCAGGCTGAGGCTAGAAGATCATACTTTCAGATGCCAACACTGTGTGGGGTCTGTAAGACTCCCAGGTGGAGATGTCCAGTAGGCTGCTGGGCACACAGGAGAGGATACAGACTTGGGGATCATCACATTTGTAGTGGCTACTGTCTAGCATTCCCTTCCCACAGTAAACTCTTTTCCACTGCACTTCCAAGACTAACCCTGAAGTAAGTTGCTGATAGGGTAACTGCCAAAGAAAAAGAAGAATAGGAGAAAGGGGAGTGAGTTCTTTCTCAAAGGTCACACACTGCGAATGAATGAATGAATTTGCACACAAACAGCAGCAAAGGAAAGGGGTCAGCAGTGGGCTGGTTGCTTTGCTGATATCGGGGTGGTCAGAGAGGATGCCAGCTTCCCACGTCTGGGGGGCAGAAGGGTAAGTGCCCAGGTTCGCAGGCAGATGGGCCCAGTGGAACTCTCAAAAGCCTCCCATATGAGCTGTAAAATGTAAATCATAACGCCCACCACAAACGATTGTTTTGAGGGTTGAATAAGACTGAGAGTCTTTACACAATGGCTGAAATAAATCTGGCTTTCAACAGGGTTTTCCCTCTTTTTCTTGCAGCGAGTCAGGCCACATCAATGCCTTTGTTGTGTGTGATCCTGGCGGTGTGACCACTGAGCGTGGTGCGAGCTTGCATCATTTACAAACGGGGGTGGGGGGGGATGCATTAGTGATAGCCTAAACAGACATTCCATGACAGCCTGCATTTTTAAAATTGTTTTGAAGAATACTGAATGATCTTTTAAAGACAGGGGGGTACCTAATACCAATAGATAGAGAAATCCTACATCTAAAACCAGGCCCAGCTCCAAATACTTAGTGGCAGTGTCCTTGCAAAACATCACCAATCACACCCAATTTTGACAATATGGCTTGAAATCAGAATTGGAACTCACAAATTTACAGATGAAGTGTCCTGATTTTTTGACTTAGAAAATATGGGCACCATAACTACTGAGTTAAAGAGGACAGATTCCCACTCCCAGCCACAAATTCCTCTGGGTGTTTTCCTTGGGTCCTGGGACTGACATTGGCTGTTATTTTAAATAATCAAACACTTGTATAGTACTCACTATCTGCAAGGCACCTTTGGAAGAGTTCTGTAGGAGGCAGGAGCTATTTTTAGCCCTATTTTGCAGATGAGGAAACTGAGGAACACAAAGATTAAGTGACTTGCCAGTGAAGTGCTAAAACTAGATTTGAACCAAGACAGGTTGAAACTTTAACCACTATTTTCTTATGTGGCCCCCTATGTGGCACATGGCTATTACAGACCTAACAGGATACATCCCAGAAACAGCATCTGTAGAAATCCTGAATGGGGACTACGCCAGCGGAGAGTCCAGCACGTCTCGGAAACGTGCAGGCGAGGTAACAGGCTCAGGGGTCCCCAAATCACTGACTGTCACGGCCTGAGGGGTCCTGAGAGAACAAGAGTCTGCGGCCCCCAGGACCCCCGGCTTGATATACATGAGGAAATTGAGGTTTGAGGGAGCAAGAAAGTGATAAACCCAAATCCCCAAAATGTGACGACCTAAGTTTTGTGGTGGTAGTGTTGTAGTTCGCAAATGACTTCAGAAGTAACAAAGGGACATGGGACAGGGCTTCACAATTAGAGGCCATGAGAAACGAAGCTGAAGGGAGGACCCAGGAGCCTGCACTCCCCACCCGTGATGGAAGATACCATGTGCGATGCGGAAAAGGGACAAGAGAGGCTTGAATGCGGGGGCGAAGGAAAGCGAGAGCAAAAAAAAAAAAAAGGGAAAACAAGGGACAGGTGAAGACGTGACACAAACAAAACCACAGGTGCTACTGCGAAGCCTGAGAGAACCAGGAGAAGCAGCATGAACAGAGCCCCCCCCCCCCCGCCCCCGTGCAGCCTGCGGATGCCCGCGGGCATTGGCGTGCTTACGCTCCTCAGCTCCCACCCGCGAGCGCGCGTGCAATTTGCAGAACTTCTGATTTTCCAAGAAATGCTGGATGCTCAGCTTTTGTGGGGGAACTTCTCATTCTTAAAAGGCGGCAACGGATCCCAATCTGAGTTCAGACAAAGACAGGGTGGTGCTCTGTCTCCGCTGTTTCCCCGCTGCCTGGCCCAGGAAGGGCACTTGATAAATATTTGAGTGAATTAAGTAACGGAAATACAACTCGACTACAGTCTGAAAAGCAGGGCTTCCTGACGGAACCTCGGAATTTGGCAGCTCCCCAGACCCCGAGCTTGGGACAGACCCCTCCACCATGTGCAGGCGAAAGAGGCACCTTCCTCCAGTGCCAGCCACCAGCACCACAGCCAGACTGGAGAGGCTGCTGGATGCCCACTCCCATCTCTCCCCCACTGCTATTCCTTTCAAGATGCTCCCCTTTGTCTCCTGCTTCCCCTTCCTGCCGGCTACCTGCACCAGGTAAGCGTGGACCCATGCAGGATGTCAGCTCAGAATCAAAGGTAACAGCTCATATGGGATCTAAGGAGATGCAATTTGTTTACTGAAGTCATTTCTTAGAAGTGAACAATGTGATTTTAAAGTCTTCTTCTCTCTCTAAAATATCTTTTAAGGATGGCCTGCGGATTTTAGTAGCTAAGATTGAAGTTCATTTGATGAAAAAAAAAATCCCCTAAAAGTTTCAGTACCTGAATATATAAATCTTGGTATTTTCCCATGTTCAATATTCTAACGGTGTTTCAGTTAAAGACTCCTTCAAGCATGAAGACAGCAGGATCTGGGGGCATTCTGAACCCAAGTGAGCAGATGAGTCTCTTCTCCAGACGGGAGGTTGTAACCATAACCTTTCTCCTCTGTATCATGGCATACTGTCCATTGACATCTGCCTGGAGTGTGAAAGTGGTGGCATTTGGGGAAACAAAGTCTCTCTCTACACACGTACACACATTTACAACACAGAGAAGTGGCCACTCTCCTAAAATGTCTGTTATCAGATAATCTGTCCTATTAGGTTCATAGATATTAGCAGATCAGTCAGACCCCATGTCCCAGTTTTGGGGTAGGAAATCTGCTCACCAGGTATGCAGATAATAAAGAGGAAATTGAGTCTTTTTACTTAAGGAAGTGCAGTGCAGCTCTTTTCTTTAACCTAGCTCTTCATAAATCCACTCCAAATGAGTCTTAGGCCAACTCAGCCTAGAAAAAGTGACAGCATGGGCCTGAGAATATGGGGAAGAACATTCCAAAGAACGGGAGCCACCAGATTACAGAGGTTCAGAAGCTGATTGAGGTCATGCAGAGGACACGGAGCTGGTGCCCAGACACAGGCAGCCAGCTCCAGAGCCTGCATTGTTAGCCAACAAGTGAGATGCCTTGGTCTTCCCTTGTCCATTCCATCCTTGTCCAGATCCAGTCAAGGACTTGTGCTGCCATGATTGCTAAAAACAGGAATCTCCTGCTCTCAGCTACACTACCACTGCTTCCCTGTCTCCCTGATTTCAGCCTGAAACGGCAGCCACCTGAATCTCAGAAGGTTGTAAGCCCCTTGGCACCCCCAGTCCCAAAAACCGCCTAGAACTTGCCCCACACGTGCTCTCAGTTGTCAAGCTACTCCCTGCCTCCTGGGTGAGCTCATCTGGAATGGAGATGTTGGAACCAACGAAATCAATTTCCTGTTGAGCTTTTCTGTCTCCTGTCAGGCTAAAATATTCCCCATTTTACCCCTTGGGCTGACACTTCAAGTCCTTTTCCCTCTCCATCTGGACAGTGTGCCTCAGTCACCACCAGTCACATGACTCATGAGCACATGAAATGTGGTCTCCAAATGGAGGTGTGTTGTGAGTGTAAAAATACTCACCAGACACTGAAGATTAAATATGAAAAAGGGAATGTAAAATCCCTCATTAATATTTTCTAGATGTTGAAATGAAAATATTGTGGTTCTATTAGGTGGAGTAAAATATATTATCAAAATCATTTTCGCCAGTTTCATGTTATGTTTCTAATTGTCAGCACTCCTCCAGCCTGTCTTTCAAGATACCCATGTACCATCTTGCTCAAAAGCCCCATTTGTGAGCTCATTAGGCTCAAAAGCCACATGTTCTTGTTGGAGGATATATCTGAGATCTACAGCATGCTTTGGGGAATAAGGACTTTACTAGAGCAATTTAAGACTCTGTGAGCCTTTTAAAATCTATTCTCCAAAGTCTGATTCAAGGTATTTCTATACACTATTGATCATTTCATTAAGAATTTCTTTATAATCCCTACCATTTTCAAGTTATTTGGCTCATAGTTGAGAAACTAATTTATGATGACAAAGCCTTATTAGTTTCTTATGAATCTGAATTTCTTATTATTTTCTGACTGTGTATATAAAATAGCATTTTCCCCCTAGTTTTTAACTGTTAAAGGGGGAAAATGTTCAAGAAACTACACAGCAGGGGCGCCTGGGTGGCTCAGTGGGTTAGACTCTGCCTTCGGCTCAGGTCATGATCCCAGGGTCCTGGGATCGAGCCCCACATCACATTGCATCGGGCTCTCTGCTCAGGGGGGAGCCTGCTTCCTCCTCTCGCTCTGCCTGCCTCTCTGCCTACTTGTGATCTCTGTCTGTCAAATAAATAAATAAAATCTTTTAAAGAAAAAAAAGAAGAAACTACACAGCAGTGAGCCTGGTGGAAATTCAGACACTAATCACAACAGACATTTTGAGGAACATGGAAAGGAAGTTTAAGTCCACTAGGACCTGAAATGGGTCTTGAGACCAAGCCTATCAAAATAATTTGTTTCCTTCAGATGGGATACTTGGTCAAGGCGACAAAGGGTAGACCTATGAACTAGGAGTTCCCCACTGGGGGCAGAGAGCAGACATGAACTTATTACAGGGATTCTGGGCAACAGGTCACCTTACTTCCACCGATTTTAATTGGAGCCTCAGAGTCCTTGGACTCATAGGTCACTGGTACAGGCACCAGTAGCAGGAAAAGAAAAGGAAAGGAAAGACAAAAGGGCACAAGGGCAAGAAGAATTTTAAAAAGGAAAGGAAAACAAGAAAACAAAGAAGGAAACGGTCAAAGGAGAAGATGCTGTGTCTATCAAGTAACAGGAGGACATCTTAGGATGCTAGTGGACAGACACCAAAAGCTACCTCCAAAGAAAGGCTAGGATGTTTTCTGGCACTTTTGTGGAGACAGTCTCCGTATTTTACAACTCCTATTCAGACCTCAGTGGGTCTGAACAAGTGGACAAGGTGGTATCCCGGTTTCACTTTCAATCCGGAGACGGGTTTGATTTGTGACTGCTGAGTCTAACTGTTTTCCTATGTAAAAGCTTTAAAAAACCTTCTGCACTTGAGAAGAAATCACTTGATTTCTGCCCTTGAAATCAAAAGACAGAAAACTTCTGCAAACAAACACTCGTGCCTCATGTATGCAGGCAAACTTTCTGCTTTTAAACAGAGGATCTAATACCCTGAAAGCCTATCTTCATTCAAGAAACATCTACAATTTCCTAATCTACATTAAACAAATTCTTTGACCTGGTTCTCAAAAGGTGGTTCTGTCTCTTTAAAAATTTTTCAAAGCTACCCATCAAAATTAAACCAAAAACCTAGTCACAAACGCAATGTGGGAAACTTGATTAGATCCTGGTGTTTTAAAAAAGACATTCTTGTGACAACTGGGGAAATCTGAGTAAGGGTGGAACTTAGGTGATGTGATACATTACCACTAATTTTCATAAATATTATAATGTGATCAGAATTACACGAAAGTACTAGGGAGTAAAGTATGGGTGTATAGAGAGAGTGTAACTGTAACAAAATGTTCATAAATATGTCAGTAAATCCACATCCTGAATTCTACAGCCCAAACAAGGTTTCCCCAACCCCCTTCTGCAGACGATGCTATTGAAAACAATCTTATGTGACTAGTAACTGTGCTGTCCTACATAATTTTACATGTCTTGGCAAAATTACACTGAACAATGCATACATGTCACACATAAGAGATCACCTACAGGAGCACCTGGCTGGCTCAGTCAGAAGAACGTATGACTCTTGATCTCAGGGTTGTGAGTTCAGGCCCCATATTGGGTGTAGAGATTACTAACAAAATAAATAAACTTAAAAAAAGAGAGAGAGGTCACCTATGGATCTTCAAATCTTCATAAAGTTTGTTTATCTAAACTTGGGTTGGGAACGCACAGGTTCTGAGTCAGATGGACGTGACTTCTGTCACGCTTTCACTTCTTTCCTGTGTGAACTGAACCTGGACAAGGTACTTAACCTAACTGACCTTTGTTCTCTTCTTTAATAGTCTCTACCTTAAAAAAACTGGTGTGATAACGAAATGAAAACAAAAATCCAAACTACTCCTCATAGGACCTGGCACAGAGTATGTATTCAATTCCTGACAGCGACTATTCTAACAATGGGTCTAGTTTTCTTATAGGAATACACCACACTATTTTGACTCAGAGTATCTTCTTCCTAAGTAAAAACACTCAGATCGTGAATCTTGATTGCAGAAAGAAAAAAGAAAAAGTTTCACTGAATAATGTGAGATAATAACTTAAAAAGGAGAAATGCTAGACAAACACTGTATCATCTAATGTCCAGGTTTAACACACTGTATTGTTAAAAAAAAAAAAAAAAAGCCCATGAAAACAAATCAGTGAAAGGAACATTTTAAGAAGTAGTATATGGCTTTGGGGCGCCTGGGTGGCTCAGTGGGTTAAAGCCTCTGCCTTCGGCTCAGGTCGTGATCCCAGGGTCCTGGGATTGAGCCCTGCATTGGGCTCTCTGCTCAGCAGGAAGCCTGCTTCCTCCTCTCTCTCTACCTGCCTCTCTGCCTACTTGTGATCTCTCTCTGTCAAATAAATAAATAAAATCTTAAAAAAAAAAAAAAGTAGTAGTATATGGCTTTGTTTCTGCATACAGGGAAAGAAAATCTCTGTGGAGAGAGCTGGCAAGATAAAGGAACTATACAAAGTAGCAATAGAAGAGGGCAGGTTCTGCTAAAAAAGAGCTGAAACAACAGTCCTTATTGAGCTTTGCTACCTGCCTGGACTACCCCAGCCCCATCCACGTGGCATCCTGACGATGCACCCAACCCTGCTGGTTCCCGCTTCCAAACACACCCCCGTCTCTCATCTAGTCCCCCACTCTTGCGGTCATTGTGTACCTGCACTGTTCCTATGGCCTCCCCAGCTGGTCCCCCTGCTTCTCTTCTGCTCCCTCTACCTAGCTCTCCACAGATTCACCAGAATAATTCATTTACACATTCCAGTCACTGTAATTTCACTCCTGTTCAAAATCCTCCAAAACATCCCATTTCGCTGGGAGTAAAAAAGTCACAGTCTTTAAAGGGGCCCACAGAACTTCACCTCTAGGACCTAGCCCTGACTGTGCTTACAACTTCATTTCCTACTGCTTTCTGGTGCGATGGGCTCCTTGAACACCCTTAAATGCCAGAAGCCCATCTCAGGGTCTTTGCTACTAGCCCCTCTGTCTGGAATACTGCTCCCCCAGACAGCTGCCTGGGTCACTTAAGGCCACGCTCACCTGTTACCGTTTTAGGGAAACCCTCCCCTGGCTACACAGTGTAGAACGCGAACCACTAGAGAGCAGGGTGGCTGAATGCAACATCAGACATTCAGCCCGTGGAGGACTATGTAGCTGTATAAAAAGAATGACGATGATCTCTATGAACTGATATGGAATGATTATCCAGACATACGGTTAAGAGACAAAAGCAAGGTAGAAAAGGGCATATTGAGGATGTTACTATTGTTACTGTTTTTGCATCAAACACTTGTATCCACAAAAAGAAACAAGGATAAAACAGAAACAGACAGTACCTGTTATGACAGGGAGAGGGTGGGAACAGGATTTCTCTGAGCATATCTCTATATGGTTTGACTGGCACCATATTAATATTTCACCTACTTAAAAGTTAAATCAAGGGGGAACCCTAAAATTGAATAGAAACAAATTAATGCAACTATATATTGCGTTGATAGCATAACCACCCAGAAGAAAAAAATTAATCCAAGTAAAAAGACAGTATTCTGTACATATTCAGTGGGATATATGGATGAATAAAAAGAACTGTGAAGAAACTCTGAACTGTAAAGTTTGTGCTTGGTAGCGGTACTGGTAGAGCAGTGAGGAAACTATTTTGTGTCTAATGCATATTAGGAAAACACAGTGATGCTATGAGGAATAGAGTTCTCACTGTGGCAAAGGGAGATACGAATAGGGAATGGAGGAAGAGAAAGATGAACCAAATTGTTAAATGAGGCTTAGTGGTAACAGGATAAACCCATGACTTTGTGAAAACTTTCCCAGCTCTGAGAACCGACAGCCTAGAAACCAAGACTCCAGTAGCCCTGAGTACACCTAGTACCCAGATACTGATTTCTTTTCTTTTTTTTTTTAAGGTTTTATTTATTTATTTGACAGACAGAGATCACAAGTAGGCAGAGAGGCAGGCAGAGAGAGAGGAGGAAGCAGGCTCCCTGTTGAGCAGAGAGCCCGATGCGGGGCTCGATCTCAGGACCCTGGGATCATGACCTGAGCTGAAGGCAGAGGCTTTAACCCACTGAGCCACCCAGTCACCCCATATTGATTTCTAAATCCCATCTCCCACTAAAAGGAAGGAGAGACTCGAATAAGGAAGGAGAGACTCTGTAAACTCTAATGTTTACAGGCTGAGGCAAGAAAAAGGTACAAAATGAGTCCAGACATACTTCTGTGCCAGAAAGTAGGAAGTCCTCAAAAACTGATGGAAACATGGCAGAGAACACGGAAGCACACAGGGGTTCCCATGTGCCAAAATCTGAATCACCGAGCATCAAAAGAGTCGACAAAAAAATGCCATGTTAAGAAATACCCATGGGTCCATACTCAAACTAAAAAAAAATTAAAATTAAAAAGGAGGAGCAAAAGCTCTTCATTACTCAAGAATGTCAATGATGTATAAAGAAAAATAGGGATAGAAATTTGCCATCTACAAATATTTTAGTGGACTTGGAGAAGAATCACCACCGGATGCTAAAACAGCTAAAACACTGGATGAAAGACTGTTGTGGAACAGGACAGTCACACAATCTCAAATGTCACTTGATAAATCACATATTATTTACAAAGGGATCAGGTGCCTCTGTGATAGAGAAATCTAGTGGATCACCTTAACCAAATAACCAAAGTTAAGTTCTCCAATAATGGGACAAATAGGACTGCATCTGCTCTCTAATGAGATGCACAGAGAAGGACACGACACATCTATGGAACATTCCTGCAAGTTTTAACCAGAATCTAATCATGAGGAAACAGACCATCCAAATCTAGGGACACTCTATAAAACTGGCCCAGACCTTTCAAAAATGGTGATGTCATAAAAAAAAAAAGTTGCCAAGTTTTAGATTTAAAGGTATTAAAGAGGCAGGACTAACCAAATGCAGTGTGTGACCCAGGATCAGCTTCTGGACTCTATCACCAAACAGTATTATACTGATGGTATATCTCCTGATGTGATCATGGTTTCATGGATTCCTGGAGATACATGTTTTTAAAAGACATGTTGAAATGTTTACGGGTAAAGTGTCATAAGATCTGCAGTTCTCAAATGTTTAGACAAAAAAAAAAATTGTGTGTGTAAACAGAAGTAAACCAAATGTGTCAAAATTTTAATAACTGGGGATTCCAGGAGACAAGTGTGTATGTGTTCATCATACTATTTTTTGCAACTATTCTCAAGATTTCTGATGTTGCAAAGTTTTAAAGAAGGAAAAAGAAATATCAACCATGCCCAGTCCCCTTTCCACTGCACTAAGCTCCATATTACTTAACCACCACCCAACATCTATATATTTACTCATTTATTCATTTGCTGTCTCTCTCCCCCACTATAATGTAAGCTTCACAAAAGCAGGGAAGTCTGTTCCTTGTTGTAACCCCAGTCCCTTGTATAATGCCCAACACATAGTTGACCCTCAGTAAGAACCTGTTCAGTGATTCATGTTCACATTCTAGGAAGTATATGCTCTCATTACCTTTCCTCACCAGTGAGTGGTACTCTGTCTCTCTTTCAAGGCAAAGATAGTGAGGCTTGCAGAAGTTAGGCAACTTATGGAAATTATAACTCAGGTGAGGAGCAGGGCCAGGGTGGGAAGCCAAGCATCTGACTGCTGAGCTGATGCTCTTAATCACTGGTGGGCAGCTTCCCATTGAGACAGGCTCCGCCTGTAGGTGCATCTGCCCCTTTCGCACAGCCATCAGCATAGGAAAGTCTGTGGGAGGGGGGGTCCTGTGATGGCATATCCCCCCCCCCCCCCCCCCCCCCCCCCCCCCCCCCCCCCCCCCCGTGATGGCATCCCCCGGTGGTGACAGCATCCCTGCCTCCAATGACTCCGGACCGCAATCCTTCCTCCCTACTGCTGCCAGATTATTCCTCCTAAGCACATGGTTCTGATTCTGTGAGGCCCAGAAAGAATTCTCCTTTGCCTGCAGAAGATAAACCAGACTCCCATCCGGGATGTGTAGAGCTCTGCAGCAGGGCCTCCAGCTCCCACGGGCACACTTAGGCTCTAGGGACACGAAATGATTCTCCACTGCCCAGTTTCACCCTGTACACAGCGCTCCCCTGTCTTTTTCACCTCTGGAAATTTTCCCCACATCATGGCAGGTCAACACATCATCTATCCTCCGAGGCCAGGTTCAAATACCCTCCCTTCCATGAAGTCTTTGTTTCACAAGACAGACTTGATTCCACAGAAGACACTGCTCCCTTCTCTGTAGACGCCCATAGCACTTTATGCTCAGTCTGTCTTACAGCATTTACTTCTGTGCCTTGGAATGTAGGCACTTCGCGATCTCTCAACCCCTCCGCGCTAGGCAGTCTCCAAAGACACGTACCCCATAGACACTCAATGGAAGCTGAGTGCAGAATAAGGATGGAAGATTGACTTACTGTACGTGCAAAGGGGCCCCCAACGGGAAACCCTCAAGGAAAGAAGAACTAGTTAAGCGTTTATTATTATGCTTCAGGGGTTTGGCTATGACTGTGTGTGTAGGGGTTTATAAAGGTGGGGAAGTAAAAATGGAGACATAAATATGTCACGGGGCTGTTAATTTGGCTGAAGAAATGGGAAAGGGATGAACGCAGTTCTAGACGCACAGATTTCTTTGACATTTTCAGCGGAGGGGAAAGGAGCACCAACCGCCCTGCTTCGGAATCCTGGGGCGATTCAGTCATTTTTCTTGGCGGGTCCCTGTCCCAGGTCGAGTACCCTTCCCGCAGAAGCTCTACTCAAACGCGGCGCGGCGTCGGAGGAGAGGGGAGCAGAAGGGGAACCAATCGGCAGTCGCCGCTCCTGAGCCCCACCCGGCGCGTCTCGGATAAACCGAGTTCTTTGGTAGGTCCAGCCTCCGGGACCCGTCCTGAGGGAGCTTACCCGCTGCGGAAGAAGTGAAAGGGCCGTCCCAGTGCTAGGCGACGGCACCCCGGGGGTGGTGGTGGGGGGAGACAAGTGGTTTCGCAGTCACTGGAACCTCAGCAAAGGCACACCCTTCCGGAGGAACACCCAGTGGGGAGGTGAAAGGGCTTGGGGGAGATGGGGGTTAAGGATTCTAAAAAGAAAAAACCACCGGAGAAGTGAACGAGCCATAGGCCCATCCCTCTTCCAAAGGCGGATTCCGGTGCCTAAGGTCAAAGTTCCTTTCTGACTACCCACGGGAGACTCGTTGAAGTGACAACTTTGCCGGACAAGGTCCCGCGGGCTGAGTTTCTTCTCCCCAACCCAGCCGTGGCCGCCTCGAGCCCCGCCCGTCCACCCAGCTCCGGAGCCCTGAAGCCATCGGCACCCCCAGCGCTGCCCAGTCCCCTCCAGGGCACGGGGAAGGCCCCCACTCACCGAGCTGGAGCGCCAGGCAGACCACGCCGAGGACCCCCGCGGCCCAGCCGCACGCACTCCCTGCGGTCATGGCACGTCCGGCTGGCCTCTAAGGCCCGACTGCGCAGAGCGCACGCTAGCAACTTCGCCAGCAGCTTCCCGCGGCCCCGCGGCCCCGCCCCCCGGCCGCCCCGCTCGCTCTGGCCCCGCCTCGCCTCGCCTCGCGTCCCCTGCTTCCTGTCCACCCTGTTCCCAGAGTTTTTCTGCTGCCTCCCGTCTGCTCGGTGGAGCCCTTCCACCGAAGTGGCTTGCGTTTTAAAAGCCAGGCTTCTCTTCGTTCCTCCCGCTGCTCCAGCACTTTTCCTGGACGTCTGGGACGTGATGGAGGCAACTTTGTAACTGGGGGGAGGGGAAGCGGTCGCGCCCCGCCCCCCCCCGCCCCCCCCGCCCCGCAAAGCTGCGTCCCATTCCGCAGGCCGGGACGGGATCAGGAGAACTCTGCCGCAAGACCGGGCGGCTCGGAAGCACTTCCTTCAGCGCTTTCCTCCAGCAGCAGCAGCAGCAGCAGCAGCGCGGAGCTTGCTTCTCTGCCGCTGTCCTGGAATATTAAAATAAAAGGAAACGGGACATTTTGGGCAACTGCTAGAACGTGCGGGATTACCTGATGCCGCCGGTCCCGCCTGTCTCATTCAAGTTCAGGCCACCTTTTCCTTAAGCCTGCCCGCCCCCGCCCTCCCCGCTTCCCTTTCCCCGGAGCTGGGACTTCTAGCCTTGGGTTTCTCCCTTCTCAGTTTCCTCTTTGTTTTCCTCCTCCTCCATCTCAGCTGTGGACTTTCCCTTGGCTGAGGAGCCAGGTCTGGTCGAGTCTAGTCGCCCCCTCACTGTTCCGCCACCTCCCAAACCACCCGCCTCAGATGCAAAAGGCACTTGGAACATTCCATCCCAGTGATTAGTTTTTTGCTTTTGTTTTAAGATTGTATGTATGTATGCATGTATGCATGTATGTATTATTTATTTTAAAGAGAGAAAGAGAGAGCACGAACCGGGAGGGGGCAGATGGAGAAGCTGCGAAGGGACCGGACTTGGGGCTCTATCCCAGGACCTAAGCCAAAAGCGGACGGGCGCTTATCCCACCGCGCCACCCAAGCGCCCCCTATTGGTCATTCTTCTTGATTGGCGGGTCCTCAAGTCTGTCTGACCCCAGACCAGAGGACAAGAACCAGCTCTCACGTGGCCTCCCTGTCTTCCCCCTTTTGGAGAGAAGCACATGAATTTCCCCCGCCCAGCTGCGGGAACTAAAGGAACTCTAAACCTCTTCTGGTGAACAGGACACCCTGCTGTCCTAATAAACACCAGCGTGTCAGTGAAGAAACTGAGTGGAAATGTGCTTTATTGTTGCTGTCTTCTCCATAAGCCTCAAGTGAGAATCCCAAAACCACTCAAGACAGTTGGACTATACTGTAAGAATTCATTAGTTCTTAAGTCAGGCATAAAATCTTAAAAGGTATCTTGGTGGCTCAGTCAGTTAAGCACCTGCCTCTTGATCTCAGCTCAGGTCTTGATCTCAGGGCTGTGAGTTCAAGCCCTGTGTTAGACTCCACACTGGGTGTGGAGCCTACTTTAAAAAGAAAACAAAACAAGGGGTGCCTGGGTGGCTCAGTGGGTTAGGGCCTCTGCTTTCCGCTCGGGTCATGATCCCAGGGTCCTGGAATCGAGCCCCGCATCGGGCTCTCTGCTCCGCGGGGAGCCTGCTTCCTCCTCTCTCTCCCTGCCTGCCTTTCTTGCCTACTTGTGATCTCTGTCAAATAAATAAATAAAATCTTAAAAAAAAAAAAAAATCTTTTTTTTTTAAAGAGATTTTTTTTTAAGATTTAATTTATTTATTTGAGAGAGAGGCAGCGAGAGAGCATGAGCGAGGAGAAGTTCAGAGGGAGAAGCAGACTCCCCGTGGAGCTGGGAGCCTGATGCGGGACTCGATCCCATGTCTCTGGGATCATGACCTGAGCCGAAGGCAGTCGTCCAACCAACTGAGCCACCCAGGCGTCCCAAAACAAACAAAAAATCTTAAAAAGGTATCCTTATCAATGAAATTTCTGGGACCAATGTCATGTACCAGGAAGCATCCTACCTGAAGACATTCCCTATCAACTGTAGATACTCAGAACATGAGGCAGGTGCAATGTATAGCACAAAATGTGAGAAAACCACATTTCTGCTCTGTCCGGGGCTGGTGGGAACTCAGGCCAACTGAAAAAGGTAGGATGAGGTCAAACTTTTAGACTGGAGAGCCTCTGAATGTTTTTGAACTGAGAAGTGATGTAACAGCAAACATCTGCTGAGTACTTACTAAGCCAGGCCTTGTGTTAAGTCCATCACCCGAACTAATTTAATCTTCTTGCTGCCCCTATTTTCACAGAAGAGGAAACAGACACTCAGAGAGGGTAAATGACTTGCCCAAGGACACACAGTAAGGGGCAGCATGGGCAGTCCAGCTGAAGTTAAATCTAAAATACCACTCTCACCCTCTCATACAGAAACAGCCAGCAGATGCTGTCAGTCCAGCAGGGCTGTGGAAAAGTGCCCAGTCACGTGGGCCTGGGAAGTATGCCTCAGCTCATGGCCTCCAACCTCTGGGTAAGGAATGTTCATTTGGTCTTCTTTGGTTAGATGTTCCTCTGACCAAGTCCAAGGAGCAGTGCCAGCTTTCTCATTAAAAGAAATGCTATGCTTCTATCAAGCCATTTTGGGGGAAATATTTATTTCACACCCAATGTGGGGCTTGAACCCCAAACCCCAAGATTAAGGGTCGCATGCTTTACTAACTGAGCCAGCCAGGTGCTCCTTCTACCAAGCATTTTAGAGGAGCTTCCACACGTGGTCTAGCAGACTTCATGAGTCAAAAGTGGCTCTGAAAGGTGGACTTGAGTTAGGCAATGGGCCCAAAAGGCTCTATTCGTATACTGAAGACATGCCCTCAAAAGGAGAGTGGATGTATTTTTCATCTGGTGCCAGCAGTGAGGACAAGTCACATCTGCTTATCACTGCAGATAAATCATGAGCGAGAGGGAAGAAAGGAGGGCTCATCCAGCCCGCTCACGTGGCATAGGGTTGCTGCTCTTCCTAGCACGTCCCTCTCTGGTTCTCTGGCTCTAGTTCTTGCCTACCTTGGAACTACCTCCCAGGAAGCTTAGAAATCCCAGAACGAGCTGAGCGAAACACTGCTCCCAATCTTTCATACATGGAAATTGTCCCAGCCTCTTGTGGAAATGTACATTCACTTCACTCATATAAATACTGGGCAGATTTGCACCAAAGGCGTGGATGGGTAATCTTCTTCCACAATACTCCATTTTCCTTTTTAAAATGTGCCTTGGCAGGAAGAGCATTTGGTAGAAAAATTAGGCAAAAGTAATGCGTAAGACATAACATGTAACCATTCTGGGTACCCAAGGGATAAACAATCCCATTTCAACTCCTGGCCAGGCCAGCAGCTGCAAGAAGTTGATAAGGATGCAGCAGATGGGGCTTCAAAGCCGAGGAAAGCACGCATTAAAGCCCTTGAAAGGATTGATTTTTTTTTTTTTTTAAGAGAAAAGGAAGCACCTCCCTCTTTTTTTACCCACTATCTGGTTTCTTTTGCATAGTCAGTGCTATGTACAAAATTACAGATGGGTTTTGCCGAATCATGTGTCACTGCTGTAGTTTTAATCATTCTATCATTCTCACTTTGCAGAAGTGGTGAACTCCTCGGTACCATCCCAGTGTTCGAGTGGTGTGGGGAACGTAGACTGGTGTGCTGTGTGGGAGGGCACCCTGAGCAGGAAAACACAGCTCCTGCTCGGCTCCTGCCTCCCAGAATGCTTCCTGGTAGATAAGTCCATGGTCGATGGGGACAACACTCCATCGTTTGAGAAAGGCAGTGTGGTCTTGTTGTGGAGACTCTCTGTAGCCAAGGGGAAATTGTTCCCTGTTCCAGCGCTCCATCAGTCTCCTCCTACCCCTTCCTGTCCCACCCCCTAAAAAGGAAAGCTGGTTAGGGAGCTCTGCCTCGTGAACCCGCCTATTGGGCCTCCATTTGTGTGGTGCCTGTGCAGATCTGGGGGCAACATGGACTTGACAATCAGGGTAACTGTGTACATGTACTATGATTCATCTTTAGCAGTTAACAATAAAGAATCTTGGGAAAGGTTCCCCCCACCCCATCATCTGTACAAGGCACTCTTCAGGCTGGGGGCAGGGCGGGGTAATTAAGGTTACAATGCTTGACCCTTGAGCCTAGCAGGCCAACAGCCAGGGGCAGAACACCACACCTCCAAGGCACAGTTTCACAGAGGAGAGAGGCAGTTTAAGAGAAAGGAGGACAATGGGCTCCAGTAACTGTAAACAGCCGTATTTTCAACATAATTTACTACAGGTCTCTGAAGTGTATATAAAACATTTTAGTGCAACATTTTACAAATAGTTTTCCTTTAAAAAAACAAACAAACAAAAAAAACCCCAAAACAAATCAACAGCTCTCTACATCATGCATAGGTAGTTTTCTTACCCTACCTGTTTTGTCAACAATAAACGCAGAGAAACCATTGTTTGAAAAGAATATGAAAACCTGCTACAGAGACACCCTGATAAAGGAGGGTGTGGTCATATCCATATCCTGGGATGGGCCTAGCACAGTGTAGTTTTTCATGAATGCAACATTGTAACTGTAGATAAGAGAACCGCTGGTAGTTTTCCTCTCCAGGTCTTCCGCCTAGAACTCCCGTAGGCCGTGTGCAATGAGGTCTCCAGCCACTGGAGGGCACCATTACCACTCATAAGACAACACATTTCCATAGAAATGGCCAAACAAGGTCGTGGGTATTTTTCGAAAAAGCTGAAATGCTCACCCTTTGACGGTAGCCCCCAGCCCAATAGAAAATATACAGGGGAAAAAAAGAAAAGAAAAACCCAATTATTAAAATACTGGCTTCGGTTTCTTTTCTTCCTTTTAAATTTCCTGCAACTGCTTCACATTATTTAATTTATGCGTTACCTACCTTTCTATAGCTGAGAACCAATGCAAAGTCAACTCTTCTCTGTCCTTTATACTCCCAGTCCCACCCAGCCCTCTGGCATCTTTCCCTTCTCACAGAGGAGAAAGTCATCTTCCCTCATTGACTCAGGCTACAAATGAGGGGCCAATTTTCCCACAGAAAGCCCACGTGCCTGAAAGGAAGAAATGGGGCCAAGGGCTGCTTTCTTCCCTCACTGCTGAGCCGGCTGACTACCTCCAAAGTGTTGACGCAGCCTGCATCATAAATGGGAATGAGCACATCAGGCTACGGGGGGCTGAAGGGGTGGTGCCTACACACAGCACCATAGGAGAGCACTGGAGTGGGGGGAGGAAAGGGAGGCAGGCTTCTCCTCAGCGGAGCACCTGTGCCACCCGCACCCCCACGGGCCTCGCGATGGATTGGCACCCACGTGGCCTCCCGCCATGTCTGTTCAGCCTCAGAACAGGCGATAATCTCTCTGGTTAGACTTAGCTCCAGAATCCCTGGTGGCTTTTTCTAAACTGGGAATTCCCTTGGGATTCAAAATGCGAGTTCAAGAGGAGAGGAGACGGCGCTCTTGGGCTCTTGGCCGGCAAAACAGAGGAGCCCAGGGCATAAGCACTCCTCCCATGGAGTGGGCAAAAGGCAATACTTGTAATCCAGGATGGTGCTCCAGGGGAGCCAAGCCCACTGCCCCGGGATATAAAGGAACAGGGTGACACTGGCCTTGTTGGGCTCTGGTGGGCTTCGAATGAATGCCACCATAACAACAAATAACCAAATCACCAAAACCACAAACAAGATCTAAGAAGGGGAAGGGCAAAAAGCTACACCCAGCCCTGTGAAGACTTCCCCCTGAGACTAGGTCCTCCGACTGGGTCACAAAAGGGCTGTGTCTGGACCTCTCCTGGGCAGACAGATATTCTTACGGTGGTAAGACACAGAGGGAGAGAAATGGTGAATAAAAAAGACAGGGCTCTCTCTGAGGAAACTAACTGCAGGCAAGAAGAAAAACCTAGTCTTCATACCTCCATCACTGCAGTTACAGCTCCAAGTAACTCCAAGGTCAGGCTCCCTCCAAGGTCAGGCTCCCTCCAAGGTCAGGCTCCGGAAACCACCTGGTCCCACCCTGACCCTTGCAGGAACTTAGCTGTCAGCCCGCCCTGTGCCCCCTCCAGGTATATGGTGTCCTGTGGTAGCTGCTCGGGCCCTGATGTGTTCAGTTCAGACTGTCCCCTTTTCAGGCTCCCTGGCCACTTTCCCTTAAGAGTTTGGCAAAGCACCTTAGAATGGAAGCCCACCTGCTCACAGTTATCAGTTAACAGACTGCTCGTGCAGAACAGATCGAGCCAACAACTAGTCCTTTCTCCTTCCTTTGCTCATCACTGGCTTTGACCAATCCGAAAGTCAAGAGCTGCTAAACGTAGCCCTCTCCCCACTTTAGCTGGCAAAGCGCGTGCCATTTGGAGCTTTTGACTTCCTCTCCAACAAAGTGGGGGTTTTGTGTTGTTTTTTGTTTGTTTTTGTTTTTTTTGGCGAGCTTGGGATGAAGCCTATTTTTCGCTTCCCTGACAGGCTGGTTGGGTACCATCTACTCCTAATGGGGTTATGCTGGATTTCTCCTGTATGTACACAGTTCTTTGAAGCAAAATTCAATGCTTTCACCTTGACTACAAAGGGGTTCCAACCACTCCAGCTGAGGGAAATGATAAGATACAAATTGGGCCCACACTACACATAATTTTCAGGTCTCGTTAAGAAAGTAAAAAACGCTCGGGCGGGTTCTGATCCATGGGTAGCGTTTTCAAGTATGCAAAAACAATAAGTCTTGGAAGAGATTCCTTTGCGCCATGAAGTTCATCCTTCCTTTTGCCATCACTGGTACGTTACAGAGAAATTCGTCGGTCACATTACGGAATCCAAAAAGGGTAAACCGAAGGGATTTAAAAAGAGTCCATTACAAAGAATAAGAACCCCTGTAACATCTATCTGGGAATACTCTATAAATCAGTGAGCAGACGTGGCACCTGGAGCTACTCACTATATTACCAGAAACAAAAACAAGGAGCCTAATTCTGCAGGATAAGGACTTCTGCTCCAGAACAGCTAACCAACCAGGACTGCCACCTCGAGGCAGTCTGTCTCTGTGACTGATCGGGGACTTCGAACGCTTCTCAAGTCTGACAGTTTTCGGCGCGAGCACTCCAGGGGTTAGGTGCCGTCCACTGCGTGATCACAGAGCAAGAGGCAGGAAGGGAGAGTCTCAGCTCCTCCGTGGCTGAGGTCCGCTGGGCTCCCCTTAGTCTATGGCTCCTGGGTGGATGCTGAGCACAGGGGGCTCCAGGCAAGTGGGGGAGTAGTTGAGGTGTGGCTCTTTGATCCACAACAGGGGCACCCCGTTCTTCCCATCCGAGTTCTTGCTGGAGTTCCGGCTCTTGAAGCGCACCAGCAGGATGGTGATGATAAGGATGCCAAAGATGGGGAAAGGGTAGAAGAAGACGAAGTAGAAGAGGGCATCGTTGGAGCAGATGATGGACTGCAGGGTGGAACCTGGAAGAGAGGCAAGACCGTGAGGGCTGGGAGCCTGGACCTCTGGCCCTCGCTCCCGGAATCCCTTGCCCAGCCCGACCCAACTCCCGAACCCACCCTGTCTTTTCCCGGCTGCTGTGAAGAAAGGAGAGACCAGCCCTCTAGCCTTGCTCTCCCAGCAGCGCCTCTTCCCATTCACAGTGGGAAGTTCATTCAAAGCAATGGCTCCGTCTCCTGCAGGGAGCCAGTACTGACTGCCTGGAGAGCCACAGAACCAAATTTGGTTTATTGATTGTGAGCCCAACGGGATAGTGGAGCAGCTGAAAGTTCTCACCACCTGCCTGGTGAGAACTTTACGCATCCCTCTGGACTCCGTTCTGCTCCAAACGTCCTTCTTTGGGAAGGACACATTCTCTCCCCACCTCCCAGCTTCTGAAAGCGGTTTTACTGGAAATGATGCTTACTCACTTAACATTATCAAGTGAAATGCCATTATGGACTATTTACAAATGTCCACAGTGTGTGTGTGTGTGTGTGTGTCTGTAAGGAATTCAGTGCTAGTTACTCCTGGATGTGGAAGGGACTGAAACCTGCTCCCCCACGCCCCAGACCCAGTCAAGGTCTGCTCTGGTGTACGAGACCTCAGCAGCGGACCGTTTTCTCTGGAAAACAAGGGTGCTGGGTGACCTCTATGTGCTATGAAACTTAATAAATAGGAACATCCACAGTGGGAAGATAAAATGTGGACTAAACACCTTTGCTTGTACTTTGGGTTATTCAGTGGATTATGAGGGGGTCTGAGTATGATTTAGGCTTTTCTCGGCTTCCCTTTCTACTGCACAGCCATTGCTCAGTATTATTAAGAAAATTCAACACACACTTATACTTGTTAGATTTCCAAAGCATATGAAATTGCTGATAGTCGCCCACTTTCGACCTACAAAACCTCAATTTCATATAGTTCCATCTCCCAAACAGGAGGTAGTCAAAGAAAAGAAAAAGCTGGTAAGACGAAAAAACCTCAAATCAAAATTACCCGGTACAATGTTCTGGCTGAAACGGAAAAGAGGTTACAGTTTCCCGGAGATTTTTTATTTGTGTGTTGCAGGCCAGTTCTATGATGCCACACACCATCTTCTGTCTGCTCTATGCCACACTTGGACAGGAGGGCAACTTAAAAGAGCGACTTGTGAGAACAAATCATTCAGGCCAGCATTGATTTCTTCAGTCTCTGGCCGCGGAGTCCCTTGATCTGATGAGAAGTCCGAGCTCTGCACCTTTCTGGAGCAGCTGATGGTGAGCAGGGCCCTACAGTACCACTGGTCATCCCAACCACTCACGCAATATCCAGCTCCACCTCCAAGTCACCCTCCAAACACACGCGAGCCAGGGACTTGAGAAAAACAGAGCGGCAATGTACTCGGGCTTCATTTTGTGTCCTTCTGAGTCGGAAACGTGCTAACTGGCTAGAGCAGGACTAGGTGCGATATTCTGAAGAGCGGCAGCATAATGTCGCTTGGATACTTGGATAATGAAATGTTATTAAAAGGGAATCTGGTGGAACATCCAGTTGATTAGGAAGATTACTGGATGGTATGTTCCCACTCTAACTCCTATCTTCAAGTGAGGGTCAACTATATGAACCGGTATGGCAAAGCCAAAATGCCCTCGACAGGTGGGAAAACTGCTTTGTAACCCCATAATCAAGCTCTGATTTTATTCTTCCAGACCGCTGGAGTCACCAGCTGGAACTAACGGTTGGAACCAGCAGAGACATCCTTCCCCTGTAACCTGGGCCGACTCACTTGTGTCCAGAACCCGGATGCTGATGGGGGCCGACTCCTCCTCCGTCAGCCGGTACCACTCCTTCTGAGGGCTGGGCAGCCACTCCTCCACGCGGCAGGAGTAGTTCCCAGTGTCCTGGGGGCTTGCCTGAAGCACGGTGAGCCGGTAGAGCAGGGGGGAGAGCCTCTGGAAGCGAAGCCTGCCCTCCCAGGGGCTGCCCTCTGGGCCAAAGACGGCATCTGGGCCCACGCTCAGCAGGGCCATCCGCTCCGTTTGGTCCTCCTCTTCCTCCCTGTCCCCTTCCTCCTCCTGTTCACCGAGGCCAGGGCCGTCCCTTTCCCTTCCGGCTTTAGTCCTCAGAGAGTACCAGGCCACGGCGAAGCGGGAGTCCTGACTCGACCGAGACACAATGCTGCAGTCCAGCTGGAAAGCTGCCTTCTCGGACACTGTGGCATTGGGGACCACTGTGTCCACCTGCAGGGCAGCATCTGAGGGTGTCGGGGGCAAAAAAAGAAGGAGAGGTTGTTTTAATTTCTTTGCTCAAAATAACCTGAATGTCCATCACCAAATACACTCTAGTAACACAGTAATAGTATACAACACACACCTATTGAAAGGAGCAAGGTGGTGCCGTGTGCCTGGTGTGGGGGAAGGAGACTCCAGAAAGATTGCTAGGCTCTAGAACACTGTGTACTCTACAGGTCACTGTATGCAGAAGAAAATATATTTTATTGCAACACACGTATCTGTTTATGTTTGTTTCAAATATCCGCAGAATTCACAAGCCGGTAGCATGGCTACTTATGGGACTCCGTCGAGGAAGGAACATTTATTTTCACTGCAACCTCTTGCAGGGGCTGAAGGGTCCCCCTAAAACTCACGTCTATCTGGACCCTCAGAATGTGACCTTGATTGGAAATCACATCTTTTCAGATGTGACGAACTCACCCTGGATTTAGGATGGGCCCAAATCTAATGACTCGTGTCCTGATAAGAAGACAAGGGGACGCACAGAGAGAAGGACGTAGAGGCAGAGACTGAAGCAATGCAGCCACAAGCCAGGGAACACTCGAGGCCAAGAGACATCGGAAGAGGCAAGGAAGGATTCTTTCCTAGAAGTTTCATGGGGAGCCTGGCCTTGCTGACAGCTTGCTCCTAGACTTCTAGCCCACAGAACTGTCAGAGAATAAACTGTTGTTTCAAGCTACCAAGTTTGTGCTAATGTGTTATGGCAGCTCTGGGAAACTCACTCGACCCTCAGCAGCTTCTGAATTTGAACCGTGTGCATGGGGACTGATACCCACATCATAGTGAACTGAGGAGCTAAGTGTTCTCCAAAGACTCAAGCCCAAGACCTGAAAGGGCCCCTCACCCTAAGCACAGACCACCCCCCACCTCGCCAGAAGGATGACACAGACAGCATCCTCCCAACTGAGACAGGAGACACAAAAGGGCCAAGGAGAGGGACCCAAGAAGGTGAGTCACATGTCACAGAAACCACCAGCCAGCATAATCAGTTTCTTTATTTTGCTGCTGCCATATATATATATATATATATATATATACATATATATATATATTTTTTTTTTTTTTTTTGGGCTCAGTGGGACAAGTACTAAACAAATAATCCCCTCCCTACCTCTTAAATGGCCTGTTTGGCTCTGTTTATGAAATACTCATGAAAGATGCCAACATAACGGCAACAAAAGTAGAGATACCAAATCGGATTCTGCTTGGAGGAAAACCAAAGAGGAGCATTTCCCAAGTATTGTCCTGGGCTTTCGATGAATTGGCTTAATGTTGCTCACAGGTCAACACAAAGCTGGGGTCCCCTCACCTCCATGGGGCTCTGACAAGCCCCTCAAAACCCCCCAGGGCCCGTCTAGAATCTCAGTGTGCATCACTGGCACAGAAAGGCTCAGGAACCTTCTACATGTGGCGGGAATAGTGCCTTGGCCCCAGCTCCCAAGGGGGAGACACGCTGGAGGGCAAGGCGGTGGGACGCAGAATATCCATTCAAAGGCAACTCACACTCCTTGGCTCATTGGCTTACTCTTCCAGAGACCACGGCTGGCTGTAACCCCAGAGCCACCAGAGAGAAATGCTGCAGCTTGAGGGGCAGTCCACGGTATCTTTGCTCTGCAGAGCCTACTGCACTAGTGTCCTAAAGCACCTGGCGGCCTGCCAGTGAGAAAGCAATGGACCCCAAACGGCAAGACGATCAGCTCCTGGACATTTAGTTTCCCGGAAGGATCTGTTCCTCATCTACTCTCCCTTTGATTTCTTCTTGCCTGAATGCTTACGATCTAAAGATTGATTTATGTATTCTAGAGAAAGAGCCTGAGCAGGAAGGGCACAGGGAGAGGGAGAATCTCCAGCAGACTCTGTGCTGAGCACAGAGCCCAAAGCGCGGCTCGACCTCACAACCCTGAGATCGTGCCCTGAGCAGAAACCGAGAGTCACTTAAATATAAGCAGATGAGTTTTAATTGAAATTTCCTAGCTCCCTCGAGTGCCTCGTCTGCAGGAATGACTCAGTGCAAGTTTTTTGAATGAAACGAATGCCCACCTGCCCACACACTCCCCTTCCCTTGAACATACCTCTCTACTAATTTGGTTGCCCATGTCTGTCCCCTTCTAGAATAGGCCCAACCATCTCCCTGTGCACACCTGAGTGCTCTTTCCTGTTTCAGGTACAAGCCCCAGGAAAGAAGGCCACCTCCACCTCTCCCCTGTACGTTAGGCTAGAATGCAGCAGGCACTTGGTAAATGTCCGTCCCCTCCTAGTTGCCCTGCAGCCCTGGAGTGGGACGTGCACATGGTTGGGTGCTGGGGGACAAGAGCGCTGCGCAGCCACCTCTCTACAATTTCACCTTTGAGAGAAGACACTCAGCAGTTTCTAGGCATGGTAAAAAGAAAAAAAAAGGCTCTTGGGAACTATGAGTAACTCGAAGCAGAGGTGATTTCCCACCCTGCGTAGGCAAGACACAGAGCACGGAGCTAATGCCTTTTTCCCAGAACAAATGGCGTGTTCACTCCGAGGTGTGTTCCATGGCACGTGGGCCTGGGCACAGCCACGAGGCTCCCGTGTCCTACCCACGAAAAGAGCGCTCTCGGGAGATGTGCCAACGTGATGGATGCTTCCAAAAGACCACAGACGGGAACGCCGGGATGCGTGGGAAACAAACAAGACAGAGCATTCAGGTGGACACAGGCCACCAGTCCATTTCTGTTCCATGTCCTCCGGGGGACCACTGACTTTTTGCTGGGACCAGGATGGATGAGGATGTGATGTCCCAGAGGACCACCTCTGCTTTTATTATGGGTGGAAATGTGTAATCCCAACTGTACTGAGTAATTATGTGCATTTAGCTACTTTAGAAATGACAAGGACAGGAAAGGCCACACAGAGTGGTCACTAGTACCAAAAAATTATTAAGCAGTGAGACTTTCATCTTTTCCTATGTAAAGCAGGCTATTTCTATTTAAAGCACTTGAATCAATTCTTTTCCACTGAAAATCCAAAAGCTTAACTTTTTTAAGCCACATGGCTACTGTTTCAAGATTTTTGCATATCTGCCATCTTCTGAGCTGGAATTGTACTCTTTAACAAGGAAATACTCCACGTTCTGTAACAGTTAACTGAAAAATGCTATTCTTCTGCAACAGTTAACTGAAAAATGCTATTCTGGTTAAGAAATAGAACCACGTTAGGCCAAAGCCAGATGTGCCATTTTTCCATTCACTGGGTGGGAGGGAAATTGTGAGACAATTCCGAATGCAAATACAAAATGTAAATGGTCATATATTTAACTGCAAACAATGTTTTAATACATTCACTCCGTGCAGTGCACCAAGTATAACCCTTAGAAGGGAAAGACCTAGAGCCTCGAGGGCCTGGGGACATTAACCCTCACCTGGCCTCGTGACAGTCACAGCCATCTGCCCAGCAGTGTCCTCCGCCCGCTTATACCACACGCCGCTGGGGCTGGGCAGCCACTCCTCCACGCGGCAGCTGTATGTTCCGCTGTCCTGCACGGCCACGTTCTGGATGAAGAGTCGGTACACGCCGGGGGAAGGACTCTCCAAATGCAGCCGCCCCTTCAAGTTATTTCTGGCCGCCTGCTCCCCGTAGTGGAAGGTAGCCTCGCGGCTCAGGCGGGCCACAGTCTCCCGCTCCGGGTGGTTGGGCTTCCACACAAACCACTCCACCAGGAGCTGGGAGGCCACGCTGGTGCGGTTAAGCACCACACACTCGAGCTGCACCTGCTGCATCTCCAGGACCGACAGATTCCCCTGCGCTTGGCTGAGCCTCAGGCGGCTGTCTAGAAAGGCGAGGAAAGACATATTAGCCTCATGGAACAACAGGCAACTCGCATGCACCCTTTCCATGTGCAGGCCCATGGATGCCTTCCGCATACTGAAGGGCAGCGGCCCACTCAGTTAGCAGAAAGGTCTCCAGGCTGTGGTACTCCACACATTCTGAGTCCCTTGATCATGTACCTGAGTTCACAGACTGCAAGCAGTTCATGGAAACAGCTGTCCCCCAGTTTTTCTCACATCAGTTCAGATGCATAGGAGAGGACAAGCACGAGGTACAGATGACTCCACACCCAAATGAGAGCAGACCATGAGCCTATGGGTGACCAGCAGGGCTGGCTGGGAAGGGCCAAGCAGATGAGGGCATGGTGAGACCCTCTTTCAAACCAAGAGCAAATTTTGAAAACTGACCACATGACGGCAAGAATATGCTGGACCATCTACCACAAAAGAACTGCAGACAAGACAAATATGTTCCTGACTTGGCTCTACAAATCACAATTCTTACTTTCTTGGGTTCCCTCTCAAAGTGAGAATAGAACAGATCTGACCTTAGTAAAGAAACATCTGATATTGATGGAACCAGTGACTTGAAAACTCAGCCAATCAGATTCTCTTCCAGAGAAAAAGTGTCACTGATGATGGTATGCCCTGATGACATGCGTGTTATTTCATAAAAGGTCCTGATGAGCCTATCTGGACCAGGGGAGCCAAAAACCTACAAAACTGTAAAAGCACAGAAGCACCTGGGGAAGGACACCTCCTGAGTGATACCCAAGGTGGGGGTGGCATGCACGAGCAATTTTTACTCTTTTTACACTTCAAAACTGTTGGAATATTTTACCATGCAATTCAGTAAATTTTATAATTAAAAGGTCAAACAATTAAAACAACAGAAAAAAGGGGCGCCTGGGTGACTCAGCCGGTAAAGTGACCAACTCCTGGTTTCGGCTCAGGTCACGATCTCAGGGTCATGAGACCGAGCCCCAAGTTGGGCACCACACTCAGCACAGAGTCTGCTTGAGATGCTCTCTCTCCCTCTCCCCCAGTCCTCTCCCCTCACTCATTCTCTCTCAAATAAATAAAATCTTTAAAAAAAAAAAGAAAAAATATCTTATATTTTTATTTTTTAAAGATTTATTTATTTATGTATTTATTTATATACATATATGTGCATGTGCGTGTGTATAAGGCTATTAACTCTGGTGGTCTCTGGGTTGAAAGATTATTTTCTTCTCTCATTGTGTGTTTTCCAAAACACACTATAAGCTCTATAAGCATATTCTTTCTCATCAGGTAAAGAAGGAGAGGGGTGGTACAGAGAGAAAAAGAACTGGAAGCAGAGGAAGAAGAAAACAACAACAAAAAAAATCACTGAAAAGGAGGGATGTGTTGTTTGAATCAGCGTCCTGTGAGTTTTCTGTTTATAGTGCTGTATTCCCACCAACAGAGATCTCACTAACTGTGTTTTGACAAAATCCGTGCAGCCCTGTGTGTTGGCCCAGTTAGCTTGCTGTAAGTCTGTAGTCTCAGATGGGGAAATTCCCTCGATAAATTTAGGATCCACTGAGAATCTCTTCGTTTCTGCACAAGTGAGCAAAGGCAACGTTGATGAATGGTGACTAAGACGGAGCTCGAGGTGGGCGGGAATCATGTCCTCCCAGCAGAGAAAGTGGCCCAAACTGAAAACAGGCAGGAAGAACAGAAACCTAAAAGAACATCTGTGGGCCAAATGACAACTGTCAGTTTTCAAAAGCCCCAGGGACCAGCCTGAGGTCTCTGGAAAAACCAAGAGGGATAATGGAGGCCAGAGCTTCCTTCACAATGCACCCGCAGAAGAGTTCACAGAAGTGTCCCCGTGAGGGGCTGAGAACCCTGCATTGGGGCAGTCTCAGCAAGACAACATCCCAAGGGAAAAGACGGGAAATGGCCCCAGTGCACTCAGTGTGGGCCAGGCCATGTCCTGGCCTCTGCCTCTGATTCCATGAGCTGTCTGAACAAAGGTTTACCGAAGGCACTGGGAGACAAGCCATGGGAACAGAAAGGTGAAGAATATATCCACACACGTGCACATATTTAGTTCTACATATAATACATACTATCTGATAATAAATGCAAAAAAATAAGCAGTTCATAATTACTCACATACAAATAGGTAAATAAACGGAATGCCAGGTGGTGATGTATGCTGTGCAGGGCACAGGGAAATGGGTGCAGGGGACGGGGAAATGGGTACAGGGTGACTAGGGTGCTAGTTTAGTTAAAATGAGCTAGGAATACCTCTTTGAGGAAGAATGAGATCGATGAATATCTATGGTCAACGTGTTCCAGGCTAAGAGAACAGTAAGTACAAAGGCCCTGGAGTGTTCGAGGAAAGCTGCCATTTGTTTCTTATTCAATGAGTATTTATTAAGGGTGCCATACCAGTGGCCGAATATACAAAGACAGAGCCCTGTCCTCAAAGTACTTAAAGTATAGTGGAAAAGAAATGCAAACAAATAATTATTACATCAGGTATTTTACAATGAAAAAGGAACCTCTGGTGATATGGGAGAAAGCAGGGAAGGCTTCCTAGAGGTGGTGCTGAGTGAAGTCTTGGGGATGGAGTGAAGACAGGAGAAGCAGGAGAGGGCTGTTCTAGGCAAAGAGGAAAACATAAATGAAGGCATGGAGACGGAACTTGGGGTGCAACAGAGCACCCTGGCCCATCAGGAAGGACAGGCTAGCGACAACAGATTTTTCAATGAGCAGGGCTGCCCTGTGGTGGATGGGAGGGAGTCCTGCAGAGCTCAGGTGCCTCCCCTGGTCTGTCGGGAAGCAGCATGGGGGCCCCACCCACACGCTCTGAGATGGGGGCCGAGGGGTAGTCAGCTTTGAAGATAGGAAGGAATCCCCCCTGGGTGGAAATGGGTGGTAAGGAAAAAAGGGGAGCAGAGAAAGGGACCAGAAAGTGCCTCCCAGGCAAGAATGCTGGGCATGGAGCCAACACCAGCCTGAGATTCAGATCTCCTTCTGCGTCTGCAGAAGGAGATCCAGGAGCCGCCGGGGTTCTGGCCTCACTGCCTCGTGCCTAGCACAGCCGCCCCATGGGGCCAGCCTAGTGAGGAAGATTCTGTCCCTAACAGCAGAGCAGAGGGTGCTTTCCTGAGTTAGCCTCAGCACCAGAAGGTGTTAGGATGAGCCCCCCCCAGCGTGGGCCCCACAGAGCCCAGCCCCCCGCTCCAGGTGGTCCCTCCATGCTAAAGCCACTGGCCTGGGATGGCCAGACCCCGGGTCCTTACCCGGCTGCTTCACAGTGACCTCCGTGCGCCCCGAGACCTCCTCGGCCAGCTTGTACCAGGCGTAGTTGGGGCTCAGCAGCCACTCCTCCACGTGGCAGTAGTAGCTGCCGCTATCACTGACCTCGGCTCTCTGCACCGTGAGGCTGAACAGGCCCCCGGACACGTGCCTCTCGAACTGGAGCCTGGACCGCAGGCCCTCCTCCTCAGCGTAGGTGCCGTACTCGAAGGCCGAGCTGTGGGTGGTCTTCAGGATGAGCTTGCCGTCGGCATCCGAAGGCTTGTGCACGTACCACAGCACAGCGAAGTGGGAGTTCTGGCTGGTCTGAGACTTGACGGAGCAGCTCAGCTGGATGGGCCTGTTCTCCACCAGGGTGAGGGTCCGCTTCGACTTGCTCACCTGCAACTTTGTCACTGCAAAGGCAAAGGGGGGCAGTTCAGTGGAAATGCCCCACGTGCCCGGCCAAGAAACCTGGCCGTCCCCCGCCTCGCCTGCGGCCCCCAGCCAGGCTGTGCCCAGCACAGCCCCTGGAGGACGGAACGCGGACGGGCTTCCCCTGAAGTGCGGCTCAGCATGAGGCAAGTGGCACTGAGCCGGCTTCGCCCTGACATCCCTCCACCTTCCCCACATCACCCAGCCTCCAGGGGACTCTGAGAACACTCAGATCTGCCCAATCACTTCCTGCTTAGGAAGTTTAATGGCTCCCAATTGCTTATCGCTTATAAAGAAAAAGTAATTCCTTTTCACAGTACAAAGTCCCTACAGGATCTGGCTCTTGCCTAACTGTTCTGGCTCATCTCCACGACTCACCCCTCCAGCAAACCCCCCTACCCCACCACACTGCTCCTCCAGTCCCTCTGCACCTCCTTTTTTTTTTTTAAGATTTTATTTATTTGACAGAGAAAGCAATCACAAGTAGATAGAGAGGCAGGCAGAGAGAGAGGGAGAAGCAGGCTCCCCGCCGAGCAGAGAGCCCAATGTGGGGCTTGATCCCAGGACCCTGAGATCATGACCTGAGCCGAAGGCAGAGGCTTTAACCCACTGAGCCACCCAGGTGCCCCAAGCACCTCCTCCTTCAACTCTGGTCTCTGCCCCTCTCCTTCCACCATCTCCCCTCTGGCCCTTCTGTGCATTCGTCTCTCCATTCCCCCTTCCTCCTTCCCACTCTGGGCCGGCAGCCCCAATCAGCGCTGGCATCAGAACCCTCTACATATCTTCCGGCTGTTTTTCCTTAGTCTTTCTTCCACCCTAATTGTGAGCGCCCTGAGGGCAGAGATCAACCTTTTCCCTGACAGTGTGCAAATATTTCAGGTGTGCCCCTCCCGATGCTGAGTGCCAGGGATGGCCTGAAGAACACCACCACTGTGCCTAGTGGACGGTCTTATCGTTACACCCCCCAGAGGCTGGCACAGTGCCTGGGCTTCAGAAAGTATGTGCTCTGTGTCTGCTGGGATCCGTGGGTGAGAGCGTGCCCAAGAAATATGGTAGCAGGCAGTTGGAGGATTGCTGGGGGTGATCTTCCTGTGGGCAGAGAGGGGGAGGAGGCTGAGAAGAAAGTGGCGAGCAATGGGACAGAACGGGGCTAACTCCAGGGTCCTTCCCCTCGCTGCCCTGCTCCAAAACCAGAGGAAGGGCAGACTCCACAGTGCCACCCTACCTGCTAATTAAGGACTGGGCTCACCTTTATGGTGGCAAGAAGCCAAGGTCTAAGGAAATACATCTCATGAAGATAATCTGGGATCATACCCACTCCAACCTTATTACACCTGGCTCTGCTTACTCTCCTACCCACCATTATCCCCCTACTGAAAAGGTTTTTAAAAAAAGTAAAAAGAAACAGCTCCAAGTTCCTCCTTGGGAGCTAACAGTGAAAGCAGCTTTTCACACCCCAACTGAAATTTCTGAAAGCCCCAGACCGTCATTTGGACATCTTGGTCACACACAGATCAACATTCTGGATGGCAGAGAGGATTCAGCAAGCTAAGGGACGGTGGGATCTAATACCCAATGCCATTACTGCAAAAGCAACTCTAAGAACAAGTAACTCAGTGTGAATTAGGAGACACTGTTCACGAAGGACTGCTACAATCACATTCCCACAGACCTTCCCAAGCCATTAAGAGCAAACCAATATGAGTGGCGTCTGGGCGGCTCAGTTGGTCAAGCGTCTAACTCTTGACTTTGGCTCAGGTCATAATCTCAGGGTCATGAAATCAAGCCCAGTAAAGGGCTCCATGCTGGGCTTGGAGTCTGCTTAAGATTCTCTCTCTTCCTCTCCCTCTGCTCCTCCCCTCAACCCGGACCGCCACCTCTTCCCCTCTCTCTTGGGAAAAAAAAAAAAAAAAAGAACACACCAATATGAGAGAGAAATCCTACGTCCCAGGCCCCACTCTTCTTTTTGTCTTTTTTGTAAACAAGCCCAGCCCCCAGCCTTCTCCCTTCTTCAAACACACAAAGTCCTCCAGGGCACACAGGAATCCAGGGCAGGGTTTACCAGTAAGCTTCCCCGCTCTGCAAACTAGATGCATTTAGCTTGCCAGTCGACTTTTCAGATCCGATTCCTACAATACTTGGAACAACCAGCTCCCTTTTCATTCCCTCCCAACCCAATTCACCACATGCAAATGATATCTATGTCAGCACAAATGATAGCACCTGAATTGTCTGGTTCTTGTCCAAGAAACTGGGTTGTTCAGTGTAGAGTAGAAAGAGCTTTAAAATGTATTATTAATTGGGGCCAGATTATTTCTGCAACTGTTACTAAGGAAACCTCAATTGCTATAGTAACTGCATATGTTAAACTGAAATCCTATGACGACGCCTCAATTTGGTCACGTGGTCTGAGAACAAGCATCCAAGGAGGGAAGATGTTTTAAAGCATTTCCATTTTTTCTTTCCTTGCCATGTCAAAATATTGTGAAGTGTTGAAAAGCTTGAAAGAGAGGCACTTTTGAAATGTGGTGCCTGCCTGACAGGTGGGCAAGGGGTCAGCTCCTATTCTGTGCTTGGAATTTCCTTCCCCATCTCAAGGGCAGGGAGGGCCTTGCCTGAAGCCCAGGAGAGCCCGCAGCCCCCATGCCTAATTAGGCAGATCTCAGGAGTCCTGTCTGGTACTGCCCTGGGCGGTAGAAAGCCTGCCTGCACCATCGTCCTTCGTGGGGTGGGGGCTGCCCACTTTAGGACTAGTAGAATTTTCTCCAAAAAAAAAAAAAAAAAAAGATTTTATTTATTTATTTATGAGAGAGAGAATGAGGGAGAGAAAGCATAAGAGAGGGAAGGTCAAAAGGAGAAGCACACTCCCTGCTGAGCAGGGAGCTGGATGCGGGGCTCTATCCCAGGATCCTGAGATCATGACCTGAGCCGAAAGCAGTCGCTTAACTCACTGAGCCACCCAGGCGCCCTAGGACTGGTGGAATTTTCATCGGTGTGATGACAATACCTCATAGGAGTATTGTGCAGCCTAAATGCAATGGTCTATGGAAAGTTTAGCAAGAGTTTATTTACATTTTTACTACTTCCGTTTCATTTTGGTCTCTGGGTTTGGTGCCACGTTCAAAGCACACCATGAGATCCAGAACTGTCAAAAAAAGTGGCAAACTTGCTACTAGATGTGCAGCCCTTGGCCTGGGCCTGGCGTTGCCTGGGAACTTGACAGAGATGCAGATTCCCGGACCCTCCCTCAACCCCTCAACTCCCCCCCCCCCCCCCCCCCCCCCCCCCCCCCCCCCCCCCCCCCCCCCCCCGCCCCCAGATCCCTGGATGATTCAAATGCCCTAGAGCCTGAGAATCCCCAGACGGAGCCTCTTGAGTGAATGGATTTCCGGAGGGAGACAGCACACAGGTGATGGGAAAGCCAGGGACAAAGGCTGGGTTAATCCCCAGCTGGGAGTCAGCAGGAGGTAGGGGCAGGAAGAGGGATCGAGGCCCCACCTGCCAGCACAGGCTCAGGTGGGTTCTGCCTCCAGGGGGCGCCTCAGGCTCCCAGGGCCGCGCTGTGCCCTGTTTGAGGAAGGGCCCTTTCTTTGTGCATCTGGAGAGTCTTTCCTAGGCCTTTCATGGGGCGGGATCCTGGGTTTGGCATTCTGGGAGAGGTGGCTGTGTGACAGCAAGGACAGCGTTAGGCGGCAAGAGGCATCTGGGGGAAGTCAGCAGCCGGGGAGAGCCGAGGCTTCACTGGCCAACCCACCCATTCTGCAGACCCTGTTTCCTATGCCATCCCCCAAGGCCCGCCCCGAACTCCTTTCTTCATCAGTAAAGCATTTCCTTACCCCCTGCAAGAGCTCTTACGGGCTGTCTCACGCTGAGGTTCGTTTTCTAAAGGCCTTTTGTTTCCTACGAAATTATAAGCATCTGAAGGCCAGGGACTGTGACCCAACCATTTGCTAAACAAACTAAGAAACGGGTGATTGAATAAATAGGGGACTGATTTTTCTTGGAGGTATGGGGATCTAAAGGAGAGGTGTTTAATCCTGACTGCGACAGGAGGGACAGCACATTTCACAAAGTGTGCGATATCTGAGCTCAGCCAGTCCTTGAAAAACAAGTGAGTAGGTGTTGCCCAGGCACAGGAAGGGAGAGAGAGGGAACCCAAGAAAGAGGGGACAGAGGAGCAAAGGTGAGAACTGCTCGGCGCACCAGGCAGGGAGAGCAAGCAGTCAGTCCTGCGGGATGAGGTCAGAAAAGTGAGCCTCCACCGGTCTGCAAGGGGCCTGGGATGCGTACCAGACGCTGACCATCCTCGGCTCTCGGGGGCCATCTGGGGCCTTGTGGGGCCCTCCAACATCAGCATCACCTGGGGACTTGCTGAGACCACGGAACCAAAAAGCTGGGGGTGGGGCCCGGCCAGCTGCGGCCTCACCAGCCCTCCAGCCAAGTGGGAGGCACGGTCACGGTGAGTCAGAGAAGACACAGGTGTGGCCGCGAGGAGGCCTCGGGTAACGCAGGAGACAGCAGTTTCTGTACGGGGGTGCGCAGGGCCAGAGGGACAAGTGAGGAGACTCGGGCAGTGAAGGAGTAGAGGAGAGAGGAGGAACACTGGGCTTTACTAAAGACAGGTGACAGCGATCAGAACAGTGAGGCACAGACAGGGCCAGTGGCTGGACAGCAGACGTCTGTCAAGTTGAGGGAAGCAAGTCAGGAGAGGAGGGAAAGCTAGCTACGGGGGAGGAATGAACCGGTGGGGGTGTGTGTGTGTGGCACCCTCCCTCAGAAAAGGAGACGGCAAAGACACATGCCAGTCAACCACCTACTATACCCTACAGTCCCTCTATCCTAAGCCCCTACTCTTCTCTCCCACCATGGTCAGGCCCTACTTGACCCCTAGAATCTCTGGATGGCCATACTCGGCCTGCAAGGGAGCTCTCCAGCCCCCGCCCGAACCAGGGGGAGCTTCCTAAGCGCAAACAGGAGCTTGCTGCTCCCAGACTGGGGCCTGCTTGGGGCTCCTCAGGACCACAGTTTTCAGCAGATGTCAGCAAAATCTGTAGGCAGGTTTTTCTTTGTCACGTTGATTGGAAGTGGGGGTGGGGGTGCTGAGTAGGTGAGGGCCAGGGATAGATGCAAACCCAGGCCTGGGATGGGTCTGGGCCCCAAACCTCTGGCTCTGTCCTTCGTGACTTTCAAATGACATTCATGTGGGGGAAAACGCCATCCCTGAGCCCAGAACCTACTTTCATTTTGTTATCACCACAATACTTTTTTTTTTTTTAATTTTGCATGGTTTTAATATATGCCAGGTAAACGAAGGGAGGATTTTCCTTTGTTTTGTTCCACACTGCTGCAAGAGTTGCTCAGGATTTCAGAAAGCATGTCGGGGAGAGCAGTGCTGCTGGGGCTGACGGGCCTGACAGTCGGTCGGTGTCTCTAGGGACAGAGTGGCGCATGTCCGCCCAGCTTAGTGTCCCTGAGCACGGAGTCACTGTGCTACGAACTCCTTTTCAAAAACATTCATCCTTTATCCCACAATTAGGGCACTGTAACCATTTCTAAGGGTTATGAGTAGGAATGTTATACTGTCTAGGAATTTCATTTTAAGAGTAGTAAAGGGACTATTCTCAATTTGTTACAAAAAGGATATGATCTGAGCACCATCAGAACTCCTGATTGCTCAGATTAGAAAATGTTACTTAACCAATTCATAGATTCCTTTCTATGTGCTAAGCACTGTTGTAAGCACTTCATAAATACTGGCTATTTGCTCCCCGCCAGATCTATGAAATAAGTATCATTATCCCCAAATTTAGAGATACTGGCCAAGGTCACCCTGCTGGTAAGTGGTAGAGCCCAGATTCAAACGCAGGCTGCCTGGTCTGTCCTTGGTTTTAACCATCACATGTGATGACCCTCCACACTTTGGTGTCTAAAAGGGGCTCCCTTGGCCCTCGCCCACATACCTGGGGCCAGAGCCCTCTGTGACCCCATGCTTCAGTCACATCAAAATATGCATGCTGCTTCCTCCCTCCATGATGTTCTCTGTACACGCTGTTCCTAGCCTGAACTGTCCCACTGCCCACCCCCAGGCCGGCCCTCCCACCATCCCGTGACTCTTCCCCGAGCTTCAACATCTTCCCAGGCTGCAGGACAGCCTGCCAGACAGGAATGAGGACATGCTCCTGTCTGCAGCTGCAGCACCGAGCATGGAAACTGGCACACAGTAGGTGCTCAAGCATACTTGCAGAAGTCAGCGGGAGGGAGGAGCGAGGAGAAAGCAGCAAAAGTTTGCAAGAGGAAGCAGCTAATGAGGAGTCACCCAGACATGCCCTGTCTTACCTGTCTGCAGACAGAGCAGTGACCCTTATGCGCAGACTGCAAACAGGTGCACCTGGCATCACCATGACAACGGGGCCTGAGGAGGTGGGGGAGGGCTGGGGGACTCCCCTACGGCTCTGGCACTCCTGCTCACTGTCTCTGAGCCCCCAGCAGGCAGAAGCCACGTGCACCCGGCATGCCAGGAAAATGAACCTCAGGTTCTCCTAAAAGAAAGCAGGGGCCAATCCCACTTGGGATGAGTGGGCTGTCACTTACCAGACTGTGACAAGGACAGCCACTGTTCACATGCCCTGGACCCATGCAAGTCAAAGAAAAAAGCGCTCAGCCCTCCCAATCTGCCAGGTCAGCAATAAGAAACTGGAGAAAACGGATTTGGCAGCATCCACAGGGTATTAAATATTCATCCTGACTACCCATCAGTAAAATCCCAGCAGAATACACCCACTGACAAGTCGGCTTTCTACACCGGAGGCTCTCCTCTTGGAAGCTTGTTTATTGCTTTGTCAATTTGAATGTGCAATATTTAATAGCCAGACCGAGAGAGGGTCGTAAACACTTGGAAAATGAGTGCTGACATTTCCCTTATTGCTTCTGTATTTAGGAATATGTGATTGGAGGTGTTTTTTGGTGCTAAAGAAAATCAGAAGAAAGCAAAGCAGTGCTTGGAAATTAAAAGAGAAAAGAATTGATTAAGAGCAAGGAATCGAGTTTGTTGAACTGGCTTAAAGTCTTGCCTAAATGCTCTGTGGGGGGTCACACTCCGTGATCGAAGGGAGTCAGGCTAATCTAAATCAACAAAATGGGAGTGATGGCATTCCTCAAAGATCTCCTTGGGGATGCGCAGATGGAGCAGGAAGTAGGTAAAAAGAGTGGTCAGTGATAGATCCACGATCGATCGTGCCATCCAGCCAGAGATTTTAATGCATCAAATACCTGTGATGTGGTCAGGCCAGCAGGTGGCCCTGGCAAGGACCGGTCTGGGGCACAGATCACACAGAGCCCTTTGGGAGCAGGTGACATGAACAGTGAAAGGCTGACACCTGGACCAGCACGAGAGAGCCGAGAGTCCCTGGGTTTCCCTGTGATTCTGTTGGAATAAGAATATTTGACAAAATATTCTTAAAAGGGGCAGGCGGTAGATATTGTGTGTGTGTGGGGGGGGGGGCACTCCTATGGAAAACACCATAGCAGGGATAAGAGGACTGTTTTGAGGGGCAAGGACTGGAGGGAGAGCAAAAAGAAGGGAAGCCCAAGCTGGTTCTGAGCTCTGGTATCCCCAAGTCTTAGGAGCCATCTTGTGGCCGAAGTTTGAAGAAATGGGCGTTAGAGGAGATGTCGGTTAAAATCCTTCACCATTAGCAGACTAGAACCTCTACGGGCACCTCATGGCCCCAACTTGAAATAAACAAATTGAAGTATTTACTAACGGGTGTCAGGAAATCACGGATGGTAAGCCAGAGAGAGGTGAAGTCAAATAAAAGTACCTGGTACCGAAGAGGATCCCTGAGAAGAAAAAAAAAAATTGCCTAGAAAATATGCAATATAATCACATTAAGAGCTTGGGTTGTGGAGCCAGCCTGCCCGTCTGGATTTGCATCTCGGTTCTGCCTCTTATTATGGGTCACTGGATAATTTATTTAATGTGTCTGTCCATGTCCTCGTCTATAAAATGGGTGAAACTTGGTATTGTGAGAACCAAGGAAGCTACTGCACGTAAAGCATTCAGGCTGGTGACGAACACACCCAAGAAACGCTCCGTAAAGACTAGCTGCTGTGTCGTTGTCACTGTTCTCACTACCACAACCACCTGTGCTGAGAGACTGCCCGTCAGCCAGCTCCAAAGATAAACTTCTTTCTATTAATGAGGCTGTTAACTCAGTGCATTAAGTATGATCTCCGATGATACGGCCGTAAGGAAAGTCAAAGTCCCCCTTTCATCATCCAACCCCACTGCTTTTTAACAAGGCACACACGGGTTCAAATCCCAACCTCCCCCGCCCCCACCACTTACTTGACTTGGGCAAGTTGGAACCTCTGTGAGCCTCAGTGACTTCATTGATAAAGTGGGACAGCAAGAGCCTCCTCCCAGGGTAGTGGGTGAAGATGACACGAGATCACACACGCCAAGTGTTTGACACAGTCAGCCCTCTGGTAGTTTCCACTTCTACTTCCCCTGCCTGCCCCACTCCCCACCATGAAGGTTCAGTACCAACCTGAGTGTGTGTGGTGGTGGAGGGAGGAAAAAACGACCACGAAGCTCTTTGGGAAAGAGGAAGTGCTAACTGCATAAATATTTAATAGAGGAGAGATGGTAACATTAAGAGGGATGGACTCTCCCTCGTGCGTCAGCCACTCCCTGGGCGGTGGTGTGTGGCCCCCGTACCCACTGGGCTCTCTGCAGCCCCCAGAGGACCTGGCAGCAGAGGGGGCACATCACTGCTCGCCTCGGAGCACAGGCCACGTGACCCACAGCCCCTCCCCACAGGCTCCTGCGCCACTGCTGCCCCTTCTCGCTCCACAGACTAGTTCAGCACAAGCCACAGAGACCCAGGCCTCAGAGCAGACCCTCACCCCTAGCTCTCCAGCTACATTTTCCACCCAGGAGGAATGAGATGGTGTGATGGAAGATGGAGAGACCTCTGGAAGCTGAGGAGACCGAGGCCCACCCGCCCCGGCAAGCTCGGTTTTCTGCTTGATAAGCCGGTTCACTGCCATAG